>MU775950.1:6473-37017 GCA_026770625.1 Nicotiana glauca | reverse complement strand
CCCCCCCCCCCCCAAAAAAAAAAGATACATTTCCAAAATAATTTGTATTCGAGTCTCCTTCCAACTGTCTCATATTTACTCGTAACAACAACACCATTAAGCCTTATTATCGTAGAATCTGGAAAATGAGTCACATAAATTTCCATAGCCAATGAATTTGAATTCCTGCCCCCTAAATTTACACCTAGTTGAGATTCTTCATCAAGATTTTGTACCTGCGGGACAATAGTAGCATCTCCCGCCAAAGAATTCTCATTCTTGGGAGGAGAAAGTTGACCTGCTACCTTATACTGGGGCATCCGAGACCCACCAAAAGGATCTGGGATATTTTCCGATGCCGGGGAACTCGCCAAACACTTCCTGGCGCCAACAGCCCCTTGATAACTCCCTGATTCTGAACGCAAAGGACCTACCACCCTTTCCTGAGAATTCCAACCCCAACCAAAAAAGTTAGAGACAGATTCCGATGCCGGCGATCACGCCAGAGTCTTCCTGGCACCATCACCCACCCTAAAAGAAACATTCCCAAAAAAAATATTGTATTCTGAGTCTTCTTATTCCAACATTGTCTCATATTCACACCTAACAACACCACTATCAAGACCTATAACCGCAGAATATGGAAAACGAGTCACATAAATTTCCATAGCCAATGAATCTGAATTGCTACCCATCTCACACCTAGTTGAGAATCTTCATGAAGATTTTGTACCTGCAAGATAATAGTAGCATCTCCCGCCAGAAAATACCAATTCTTAGGAGAAGAAAGTTGACCTGCTACCTTATTCTGGGGAATTCGAGACCCACTAGAAGAATTTGGGGTATTTTCCGATGCCTGCGAACTTACAAGATACTTCTTGGCGCCAGCATTCACTTGATAACTCTTTGAAGTTTGAACTTCAAGGTTTTGAACACAAAGGACCTATAGCCCATTCCTAAGAACTTCGGCCCCCACCTTAAAAGTTTGAGACAGATTCTAGTGTCGGCGACCACGCCGGAGTCTTCCTAGTACCAAGAACCCCTTGTGACACCTATGATTTTCCATTGTTTGCACCCAAAGAGGAACCAACATCCATGTTCTGGAAGTTCCGACCCACACTGCCCCAATTTCAAGAGAGAGTCGTTGGCTTTGATATCCTAGCCAGCTCCATTGCCGGAAAACCTGGGACCTCTTATTAGGCCTTTCTGCTTCTCATCCTCCTTCTATTGAGCATAATCTCTTTAGAGAGAGGCTCGCGACCAATTTTCGAGGCTTCGGGGAGATCCGAAGTGGGAAGACACCATTCTACAATACGGAGACTCGCAAATCCCTCCAAGCCTCCACATGGGATCTATAAACCTAGTACAAACCGGTTTGACCAGTCATTTCTTTTTGTTTGATCGGTCCAAATATTTTAGTACACCGGTCAAGTTTGGCCTCTATTTAACTCATTAATCCAAGGGTATGAATGTCTTTTTTTCCCCTCCTTCCATTTTCCATCCCCAAATTTGAATACGCCTATGTTAACTCCTTTTTTAGCCGTTATCGAGGACTCCCCTATCAATTCTGACACCAAACTTCTCCACCCACCATTTCTCTCCATATTCTACCCACCCATCTCTCGCTCTCTTCTCTCCCATATCCTTTCCCCAACATACTCCTCATTATCTGGAGCTTCAGAGCAAAATTTTGGTGTCAACCAGACCTTGAAGCTAGAGTCTCCCCCATCCTTTCTCACTCCGAATGATCCACATGAGTGCAAGTGGAGCAACATCCCATGCCATGTGTCTTCTTCTCTGTGCTTTGAATTTCCAACTGAATATTACTTTATTAACCATGTCTGGCATCACCCACTGAACTCCAACCCAACCCAACACTTCTCCCACAAACGAGATGCAACCTGACAATGTAAGAGATGGTGATGTACATCTTCTGCTGGGAACTTACACGTGTAACTCCCCTCTTCCTCAGGTTCTCGGCCGTTAGAATCACCCTCTCGTCGTTAGCCATGCAAAAAAAAGAACACCTTTCTCGGTACTCTAGGGATCCATACCAAACAATAAGGAAAAGTTGCTTCCTCTCTAGCCCGAAGCACACCATAGTAGGACTTAACATAAAAATCACCCTTATTCCCTTCCCCATCTCCAACCATCATGGCTAATCTGTGAAGTATTGTAACGATCGGCGGATCGCTTTGAGTACTAGAACCATGTTCCCATATTTAATGCTTCTTCTATGTTTGTTTGTTCTTTTGTGACTTGTGGAGATAGTTTATTTCTATCCAGAAGGGTCTGGGAGTGAATTGGAACACTTGATTCCAATTTTGGAAGCTTAAATTGTAAGAGTTGACCAAGGTTTGACTTTTGAAAAAACGACCTCAGATTTGTGATTTGATGATTCCAATAATTTTATATAGTGATTTTGGACTTGACCGTATGTTCATGTTTGGATGTACCTAGAAGGTTTTGACTCTATTTGCAGCAAGTTGGCAATTTGAAGAATTGGGGAGTTTGTAAGTTTGACTGATAGTTGACTTTGATGTTGTCGAAATCTGATTTGTGTTTAGTGACTTTGCATAGGTTTATTTAATTGATTGGAACTTGTGCATGAAGTTAGGTTGTAATATGAAGTGTTTGGGCATGATTCGGATGTATTTGACGAAGTTGGAATGGTTGAAAAGATAAGAAGGAATTTTGATCTTCGATTCTTGATTTTGTTATTGTTTTTGATGTTTTGAGCCTTGGGATAAGTTTGGGTAAGGTGACAGGACTTATTGGTATTGATTGGATGAGGGCTCGGGTGTGTTTCAGGATGGTTTCATATCATTTTGGTGTTGTTTGGAAGTTGTTGGTGTCTGATGCACCACACCTGCTACGGAAGGTGCACAAGTGCAATGGTCATACTTGCGGTGCATTGTGCGCATATGCGCATGTTGGCCATACGGGAGATGTCGCAGAAGTGAGGTGCTTATCGCACTCACGGAATCGCACGTGGGGAAGAGGGGTCGCAGGTGTGCATGTTGGTCAAGCCAGAGGTGGCCGCACTTGCAAGTTTCTTGTTGCGCCTATGATGGCGCAAATGCGCGTGGCCTTGAGCAAAAGTGAAGAAGGAGCCTGGGCAGCTCGCAAATGCAAGCGTTTGGTCGCGGAAGCGATCTTCACAGATGCGATATTTTGGACAACAGATGCAAATTGCTTGGCAGCATGTTATATTTCAAAGTTTACCTCATTTTCCACAATTTTGAGGTTTGGAGCTCGGAAAGAGGCGATTTTTGAGAAAATTTCCACTACTACTTTCAGGGTAAGTAATACCTACCTAGATTTGATTATATATCTTGATTACCCGTGGATTTTAACCCCTAAAATCAAGGATTTAAAGTGTAGAAATTGAGATTTTTGGTATGAACTTAAGAGGGTGTATTTTGGGGATTTGTGGGCCGATTTGGACCCGAATTTGGAATCTAGTTATATATTTGAAATCGTGGGCTTATGGGTAGTCGGGATCTACCCCTAGACTCAAGTTTTGATCATGTGGGCCCGGATTGACTTTTGTTGACTTTTTGAAGTTCGATTAAATATTGAAGCTTTAACATTTGGGATTGATTTTTAATAGCATTATTTGACTCGTTTGAGTAATATTTGACAAGATTCGAGTCGTTTGGAGGTGAATTTGAAAGGGAAAAACTATTTTGGAAGGTTGAAGGTGTTACCTAAAAAAATTCTATGTCCTTGTAAGAGGAAATTGCCCCATAGGTGATCTATTTTCTATTTGTTGCATGATTTAGGTGCCACTTATATGAGAGGTGACGAGCGTATGTGTAGCTAGGTTATGACCTTACTCCGACAGAGTTAGGCCTATGATATGCCTTATTCGGACCTTATGAATTGTTTACTCATGTTTTTTGATTCTATGACTACGTGATGAATTTTAATCATGATTAGAAGTCATGCTAGAGTTATAATTTGTTGATTTGGATATGATGGACTTCTTTCACCATGTTAGGCTTTCTATTTAGCCGTAATCAAACAATTGCCTTGCTTGATTTATGATTTATTGGCTTTTAGCTTCTTTGCTCTTGTTAATGCCACGACCAGACTTAAAATGTTAAATAAGTACATTGAGCTGTTATGAAAGTTGAAATATATAACTAGCCATAGCCATCTCTTCTTGATGGCTTCATATTTTTGTTGAGTGTTTGCTTGTCTAGCAAGCAGGTTAGGCGCTATCGCTACTTTTGGAGGGATTTTGGGTCTTGGCAAGTTGATATCAATGTTTTAGGTTATAAGGGTCTCACAAGTCACGAGCAGGCCTAATAGAGTCTCGTGGATTGGTACAGAGACACCAGTATCTATCTGCGAGAGGCTATAGGGCTTAGGAAACTTTCCCTTTCTTGATTCCCGATTCCTCATCGTGCGTTGATTATTGTCTGGATCTAAATATTTCTCTTCTACTCTTTCACCGATGGTCAGAACTGGCGCATCAGCAACAGTAGGTAATGGAGAAGCAGCACCACCAGCGGTAGCCGGGAGAGGCAGGGCCTAAGGTAGGGTCAAGGCTCCCGCCAGGGATCACATAGTCACAACTAGAGTTGGAGCATTCAATGGAGCTCATGGCCATGCCAGGGCGGTTGCAGCGAACAGGCGGATGATCAGATTATAAATGAGCATGTTGAGGCTCTAGTACCTACTCAGCATCCAGAGGATTTTGTTATTTGCACCAGTAGTTTTGAGGCTATGGCCAAGACAGTCAGCTTTATTGAAGCATTGACCTAGGCTAGAGTGGTTCCAGTGGCCCCAGCCTCATCTCAGGCATTTGGGGGGGGGGGCTCAGACCCCTGTCAATCATCAATCATACTCTGGAGCAGACAGCGGCGAGATTTCAGAGGTCGGTAGTATTGCTAGTTGGTGGTGAGCAACCTTTTTTTTATTTGATGAAGTAAGTTGTATATTAATTAAAAAGAATCCAGAATATAAAATGATTACAAAAGAAAAGGAGATATCAGCTCTTAAGAAGGACAAAAACCTATTACAATACTATGGAGCTGATAAAGTCCAAGAAAAGGTCAGGATTACACACAAGGGTGTGATTCACCCAGCAAAAAAGTAAAACTAAACATCTAGCCTTAAGTTTGTGTCTGACAGTTGAAATGCCATCAAAGCATCTTTGATTCCTTTTTGTCCATATGCACCACAAAATAACAACATATGCACCACAAAATAACAACAGGAAACATAGACCAGATTCTCTTGATGGACTTCTCAAATTTGAAGGAGCTCCAGCTCACAAAGGCATCCCTGATATTTCGTGGCATAGTCCAATGTAGACCAAAAAGTGAAGTGAACATAGACCAAATGTCTACTGCAACAGTGGTGAGCAACCTATTGTAGCAGCTAAACTTGAGATTATGCCTGCCATGTCTGCTAAGGAACAGAAAAGGCTAGAGACGTTTCAGAGGTTACATCATCTCACTATGGCGACGCTTCAGAGGATGCCCAGGATTTTCTAGATTGATGTTATCAGATGCTTCGCAATTTGGGTTTGGTAGAGTCCAATGGGGTAGACTTCACTACATTTCAGTTGAGAGGGGCTGCTAGGGGGTGGTGGTAGACTTATGAGTTGGGCAAACAACAGGTTCATCTCCTCTTACTTGGACCCAGTTCTCACAGTTGTTTCTTAAGAGGTACATGTTAGATTTTGCATTTGTTACTGCTGATATTTGATTTACTACAATAAAAAGTACTTTAGTCGTAAGACTAGTCCTTGTTTAAATTTAAATTTAATTGGATAAGTTAGTTGAGATAGTTTAGGTTTTTGAACTTGAATATTTATTCTGCAGATTTTATGCAGATTCCGTTTTTAAGTTGCCTATTTAAAGCTTTGTTATACTTAATAAAATTATTGAGAGACATTTTCAATCAATATTTTTAATATTTTGTTGTCTCATCTTTTAAAAGACCAACAGTTGTATCAAGAGCTTCATTGGTCTTACGGGATCTGTGAGTTCTTCCGAAGAACCATTTTCAAATCATTTTTAACCAATATTAATTTTTAAACCTATTTTCAAACATGGCAAGCAACAGTCTCTCTTTGAATGCCCCACGAACTTTCACTGGCGAAAATTATTGGATTTGCTCAATGAAAATAAAATTATTTTTTTATAAGGGAAAATAAAATCATATCTTAAAACCTATAATTTGTTGAATGTTGTAGTGGAAGAACAATCCTTATGAGCAATCCCTGAAAATCCTATCATTGTCCAGAATCAAGTACTTTCAAAAAAGACTTCAGATAAGACAAGGTCACTAAGATTGTTTTTTATGCGCAAAACCAAAAAAAGAAAAGAAGGAACGAGCCATATTGCAGTAGGATGCAAGTTCAAAAACACTTGAAAAAATTCACAAGCACAAATTGCCAAAGCAGAAATTGTGGATTAACCTTTATAGATTGCATCAACAAAAGCAGGGAGGAGTGTTGGATTTTGCATTTGTTACTGCTGATACTTGATTTACTACAATAAAAAGTACTTTAGTCGTAGGAGTAATCCTAGTTTAAATTTAAATTTAATTGGATAAGTTAGTTGAGATAGTCTAGGTTTTTGAACTTGAATATTTATTCTGCAGATTTGTTGCACATTCTGTTTTAAAGTTAGCTATTTAAAGCCTTGTTATGCTTAATAAAATTATTGATAGACATTTTCAATCAATATTTTTAATATTTTTGTTGCCCATCTTCTAAAAAACCAACAGTACATCCCATGCACTAGAAGGGATGAGTTGAGAGGTAAGTTTGAGCATCTTCAGCACGATCGCATGACAGTGACTGATTATGAGGAGTGATGCACAGAGTTGTTTCGTCATGCTACTATCTTGATCTCCACCGAGGCAAAGAAGGTGAGATGATTTATTGTGTTTGAATTATGGCATCAGGATTGCTATGGCTCGAGAGTCACGGATTCGGAATACTTTTCACCAGGACGTGGAGATAGCTCGACGTATTCGTAGCCATGGAAGAGAGGCTATGGTGACAGATAAGAGACCTCATCGTTCTGGTAGTTTCAGTGGTATCTCATCGGGAGGTAGGGGTCAGTTTGGTAGAGGCAATCAAAGCAGGCCGACTCATTCTGCACAGCATATAGCCCGTGGAGCAGTGGCTCGATCATCTTTTAGCACTCCAGTTCCATCATCTTTTTGTGCTCTGCCAGTGAGTTCGTACTGTAGTCTGTCTATTTAGGGTTCTTCCAGACTCCAGAGGGTATTCAGACCACCAAGGGCAGGTTCAAATTCACCAGCCTCAGTCAGCTGGAGGTTGTTATGAGTATGGAGAGATTGTCCACATTAGAAGGCAGTGCCCCAGGCTTGGTAGGGGCGTAGCTCCACAGAGTTCCCAGCCAGGGGTTCCCTCGCCAGTTGCTCCAGCCCTACCTAGTCAGCTAGGAGAGGACATGCAGCTAGAATTCGCCCTAGATGAGGGGCCAGGTAGGTGGAAATCAGACTGGTAGCGGTCAGGCTCTTTGCTATGCTTTTTCGGGTAGATCAGAGGCCACCGCCTCAGATGTTGTGATCATATGTATGGTTTTAGTTTTTCATAGAGATGCTTCTATATTATTCGATCTCGGGCCTACCTATTCATATGTGTCACCGCATTTTGCTCCTTTTTGGATATGCCTCGTGGTTCTCTTGATATTCTTGTTCATGTATAGGTGATTCTATTGTGATGGATCGCGTATACCGATCTTATGTGGTTACTATGAAGTTATGGGACTAGCGTTAATCTTTTGTTGCTGAACATGATAGATTTTGATGTGGTTTTGGGTCTCTGTATCATGTTATTTTTATTGTCACGCTAAGACCGTGACGTTGGCTATAGGGAGGCAAGGTTGGAATAGAGGGGTTCTCTTGGACATACTCCTAGTAAGGTGATTTCGTTCTTGAAAGCTCAACGGATGGTTGAGAAAGGGTAATTAGCGTATCTGGCCTTTGTTAGAAATACTAGTGTTGAGACTCCCACTGTCATTCAGTCCATGTGGTAAGGGAGTTTCCGGATGTGTTCCCTGCAGACCTACCGGGCATGCCACCCGATAGGGATATAGATTTTAGTATTGATTTGGTGCTGGGTACTCAGCCTACATCTATTCCACCGTACCGTATGGCTCCAGATAAGATGCAGGAGCAGTTGTTGGATACGAGATTCATCAGGCCAAGTGTTTCTTCTTGGGGTGTAGCGGGTTGTTTGTGAAGAAAGATGGTTCCATGAGGATGTGTATTGATTATCGGTAATTGAACAAGGTCATTATAAAGTACAAGTATTTATTGTCTTGTATTGATGATGTGTTTGATAATCTTCAGGGTTCCATGGTGTTCTCAAAGATTGATTTGAGATCGGATTATCACCAATTGAAGATTAGGGCTTCAGACATCCCTAAGACAGCCTTTGGGACCTATCAAGGACATTATGAGTTCTTGGTGATGTTTTTTGGTTTGACTAACGCCCTAGCTCATTCATGCATTTGATAAAGAGTGAGTTCCAGCCATATTTGGACTCTTTTATCGTTGTGTTCATTTATGATAGCATGGTGTATTCCCCTAGTAAGGAAGAGCATGAGCAACATTTAAGGATTGTGCTTCAGATTCCGAAGGAAAAGAAGTTATATGCTAAGTTTTCCAAGTGTGAATTTTGGTTGTATTTTATGGCGTACTTAGGCCACATGGTGCCTAGTGAGGGTACCAAGGTGGATCCAAAGAAAATTGAGGCGGTTCAGGGTTTGTCAAGAGCTTCAGCTACAGAGATTAGGAGTTTCTTGGATTTGGCGGGCTGCTATCGTCGTTTTGTGGAGGAATTTTCATCTACTGCAACCCCAATGACCAAGTTGACTAAGAAAGATATTCCTTTTAGATGGTCTAATGAGTGTGAGGAGAGCTTTCACAAGTTCAAGACTGCTTTGACTACAACTCCAGTATTGGTGTTGCCCACAGGTTCAGGGTCATACACAGTGTATTGAGATGCTTCATGCGTCGGTCTTGGCACGGTGTTGATGCAGGATGGTAGGATGATATGCTTATGCGTCACGGTGGCTAAAGCCACATGAGAAGAATTATTCGATTCATTTGGAGTTGGTGGCTATTGTGCATGATTGGTGTTGGTATGATTAGATAGGGGCTCACGTGTGTTCCGGGATGGTTTCAGATCATTTTAGTGTTGTTTGGAAGTTGCTAGTGTCTGATGCACCGCACCTGCGATGAAAGGTGCACAGGTGTGATGGTCACACCTACACATGTTGGTTAGGCTGGCGATGCCGCAGAAACGAGGTGCTTGTAGCACCTGCGGAGTCGCGCCCAGGGGAGAAATGTTGCAGGTGCGCATGTTTGTCGGGCCAGAGGTGGTCGTACCCGCGGGTTTCTTGCTGTAGGCGCAGATGCATGTGACCTGGCGCTGAAGCGAAGAAGGAGCATGGGCAGCTTGCAAATGTGAGCGTGTGGTCGCGGAAGCTGTCTCGCAGATGCAATATTCTGGGCCGCAAATGCAAATTGCCTGTATTTCGAGGTTCGGCTCTTTTTCATTATTTTGAGTATTGGAGCTCGAAAAGAGGCGATTTTTTAGGAGAGTTTCACTACTACTTTGAGGGTAAGTAATTCCTACCCAGATTTGATTACATATTTTGATTCCCCATGGATTTTAACCCCTAATAACAAGGATTTAAAATGTAATTTAGGGTTTTTATATGAACTTAAGAGGATGTATTTTGGGGATTTATGGGTCAATTTGGACTCGGATTTGGAATTTACTAATATATTTGGACTTGGGGGTTATGGGTAATCAGGATCTACCTTTAGACTCGGGTTTTGACCATGTGGTCCAGGTTAACTTTTGTTGATTTTTTGGAATTTGATTAATGATCAAAGCTTTAATGATGGGGATTGATTTTTAATAGCATTATTTGACTCCTTTCAGTAATATTTAACTAGATTCGAGCCGTTTGGAGGTGGATTTGAAGGGAAAATATATTTTGGAAGGTTAAAGGTGCTACCGGAAGAGGTATCTCATGTCTATCCTTGTAAGAGGAAATTGTCTTCATAAGTGATCTATTTGCTATTTGTTGCACGACTTAGGTGCCACTTATATGCGAGGTGATGAGCGTATATTGGTAGTTAGGTTATGACCTTAGCCGGACAAAGTTAGGCTTATGATAGGCCTTATTCGGACCTTATGAATTGTTTATTAATATTTTTTTGATTCTATGACTACATGATGAATCTTAATCATGATTAGTAAGCCATGCTAGAGTTATAACTTGTTGATTTGGATATGATGGGCTACTTTCACCGTGTGGGCTTTCTATTTAGTCGTAGTCAAACAATTGCCTTACTTGATTTATGATTTATTGGCTTTTGGCTTCTTGCTCTTGATGATGCCACGATCAGGCTTAAAATATTAAATAAGTACATTGAACTATTATGAAAGTTGAAGTAGCCTCGACTCATGTAGTGGCTCTTATTTATCTATGAATGTTGACCGACTCATATCATGATTATGAAAAGGATTCAGTAATTGATATTATACTCTTTCTCTTGTTTGAAAAGCATGTTTAAACTCGAGGTTGTCATATTTCTACTGGTGAGCTTAATTGATTGTATCATGCTTTATTTCATGTTCTAATTATGTTTTCATATGCTCATTGAGCTATTAGTAAGTGTCAGTGTTGACTGTCACTACTTCTTCGAGGCTAGACTTTATACTTATAAAGTATCATAATTTTGTACTCATACTACACTTCTGCACATTTTCTGTGGGTTCTGAAGCTGGTATAAGCAGTACCTAGAAGTGGCAAAATGGATAAAAAAAAATTATTCATCCATGTTATCTACTAAAAATGGGTTGGGTAATGAATTTTTTAAAAATAGGTCAAATATGGATAAGATCCATATTATCACTTAAAAATGAATAACTAATGGATTTAACTTTTACATTTGCAAAGACTCAAATTGGGGGTTCTCAAGTTTGGGAGACTAGGAATTCTCCCAAAGTGATCATATTTAAGAAGCCACGGATAATATCTATATCAATATTATCCGCCGGTTAACTCATTTTCTATCCGTATTAAATATGGTTCGGGTCAGATATTTTAGTCGTTTTTTGCATTCCTCATCCAACCCGACCCGCCCGCTTGCCAGTTGCCACCCCTAGTGTACCCATTGAGGTGAGTAGGAGTATTTTGTTGGAGACTTCGTGGTGGCTATTTTTTTTTATATCTGTCTGTGTATTTTCATTTTCCGAACAAACGTTATTGTTTAGTTGAGACTATGTACTCTTGTTAGATGGTTGTGATGATTTTGTGACACCAGTTCTTGGAACTTGTGCGACAATCGTGGTCGCGTTTAGACCCTGTTTAAGATTCAGGTATTTTTGATATTGATATCTGAACTTATTCCACCTTGTTATTTACAACATGAATCAGTTAAAGGCTTAATAGTTGAATCATATTGTTGTTGTTGAGTGTTAGCTTGCCCAGCAAGCAGGTTAAGCGCCATCACGACCTTTGGAGGGATTTTAGGTCGTGACAAGTATTCTGCTTGTTGAGCAACTCCATCCATCCCTGGAATTCAATAACTCCTAGTGTTGCAAGTTCCTCCTAAACTTCAAATCACAATGCGTATCTCCACCTTGTATCCTCCGTATTGCTTTGAATCGAAATCTTTTTTTGGCATGAAATCTTGTACATGTACGTATGTCCCCTAAAAGCTTACTCTACTACCATCACCCAACCGATTCACTATTAAAAAACCGTAATTCTAATTGAATTTTTCCCTTAGAGATGGTAGAAGCGCAGTAAATGTTTTACATTGAAGACGTGCCATGAAATTTATGAGACAATAGCATTGGCCTTTGGCTAGGAAATTAGTGTAAAATATATTCTAACGCACTTCTCACACCAATTTAGGCGAAGTTGATGTCGCATCCATAAAGTTATGAGCTGGTAATCGACTAATGCTTCTCTCTCTCTCTCTCTCATTTTTTTCTTCCTTTTCCTGTGTGTGGTTGCCGAACAGTTGGGGGAATAAGTGGCAAATGTTCCTTTAATGGAAGAGGAAATTTGACGGACCTGAGAAGCCAATTCAGCTGTTGGTGCCAGTACTACAACCCGAGGACTTTGAGATGATGGTTTGCTAAGTCCTTGAAGTTCTTCTTGCCTAAGACGTTGAATAAGTGGTAGTAGATATGCCAAAGTCTTTCCAGATCCACTTTGATCAGATATTATGCAGCTCTTTCCAGCAATGATGGGTCCAAATGTCATGGCCTGCAAGTAGTCTATAATTACTGCTTGTAAGAAGCATAAATAGAGATTTCTCAAAATAATACATGGGGACTAGGGATAGCCATCTAAAGACAGATAAGAAATTGCCGGCATGAAAAAATATTAAAGCAGGCATTGCTGGGCCGTATTTTGAGGGAAATGAAGCGTCAAAGGAATCATAATACGAAATCAAGAATAACTTGAAAACATCAAGAAGAAATATTTTAAAAGCAGGCTATTCAGAGGACACGTACTAGCCAATTGTAGCAGAGGTAAAGATACCAAGACAGATATATTGATGATGCAATTCAAACTACCATATCCACGAGACTGCTGGCATGTTAGCCGCTAGTATGCATCAGAATTGCAGCAAAGCAATGAGGTAACCTGGAGTATTGACCATTCCATGCTCAAAATAAAGTAAATTATCTACCTGAATATGTGAAGGGCGCACAAAGTGCTGATTCCTTAAGGATTCTATCATATAGTCACTGCATCCCAACTCTTGAAAGGATTTTCTACTAAAGAAATTGTTTTCATCACCCAAGTTTCGCCTTTCTCTGAAAATTTCTTCCCTCTTAAGACTGTAATGACTTGATCCCCCACCCCATCCACGTAAGGGAGAAGCCGAAGCTTTTGATCCAGGATGAACTACTCTTGCAGATTGTGCATGAGAATCACTGCTATAGCCTGCGAAATGTTTGCTAACATTTTCGATAGCTATATCTCTATCTTCTTCTTCCACTCTGATTAATTTTTGGAAATTCTTTCTGTCTTCTAGCTGCTGAATTTTGGCGCGACCTCTAGGAAGACTAAGCGTTTGTTGCTCTTTTAACTGATCAGGTTCATTATATGAACTGAATGATGATCGGGAAGAGGCATCTGCAATATTGTGTTTGTCGTGATCAATAACATCGCGTTCTTTGTTTTTTGTGTAGCTTTTTCTTACTAGATCTCTCATTCTTCGAAATTTCAGTCTGCCGAAATTCCCTGTCAATCCCCTAGTCGAAGCTGCAGAGTCGTAAGAAAGAACTTCAAAAATAGAGGAAAAGCATAGGAAAGAATTTCCATACAACACATTTGGAGATTTATAAGAGGGACCAATATATATCTGATTAGAAACATAAAGTAATACACATCCTGAACGTTATGGCAGTTTTAATCCCTCAAAGCTCGTGTTATAATCAGCAGATGAAGGTAAACCATCTGATAATTTGGGTTGGCAAGTACCTAATAAAATATAGCACATATGTTTTCTTCTCAATTGATAAATAAAAGACTGCATAAGTTGCAATCTTAAGCACAGTGAAGTCAGTACTTCACTCTACAGGAGGATAGATAATCATAGTAAGCAAAGGGAGATTGTTGCATATACTCTGTAAATAGCGCTACACATTCCTTTCCTCTATACTGTATCGCTCACTTTGGAAATTAAAAACCTAATACACCAAAAAAAAGTATAAGATTCAGATCCAACATCATACACGCACAAAATTGCCCATTGGTAGAAATCAGACTAAAACAAACAATATCGTCTTTTACTTTTTCCTTTGCTCTATCAATACTAGATTTCTAATCTTGGCTAGTACATAAAACATTTCACCAAAAAAACCAATCCTGATATCCTATTAGCATCAATATTCACCAAAATTCCTCCATATATTTTATTTTCGACAAAAAGTTTCCTTTCTTCTTTCACGTTGAACAGCCCATTTTGGATAGTACAAAAGCTAACACACCTGAAAACTTGCTTCAATTAACATTTAACACAGTATACAAAATTCTGCATTAGTAATAAACTAAGACATCTAAAACAATTTTAAACAAAAAGGCCAAAATGTTACTTGGTGTGACCATATTTCCTTTTTTAGTTTTTTATGGAAAAAAAAATTGAAAACAATTTAACTTAAACTTTTCATTTTACGCCAAGTTATGACATGTTTAAGATCACAAGCTAAATTTTACCTTCGTTACCGCTACTCTGAGTTGGAGGAGGGTGATTGTTGTCAGGAGAAGTAGAAGCTAGAGGTTTCCATGAGAGAACCTCCTTGGAAGGGATAGAAGAGTCGTCATCTTCAGTACCTCCCCATACTATGAATTTATCTCCACTCTCTTTATCTATGAGCTGGTAAGCCCCTGGTGTGTCCATTGGCATACGACTGTAAGCAGCTTTAGTTGAAACCACCACCCTTTTGCAACTACTACCAACATTTCTGTGCGGCAGAAGAAGATTAACAGGATTCCCACATACGTTTTGGAATTTGAAACGTGCGGGCGCCGCCACCACCACCGCCGGTGCTGGTGCTCTTGGTGCAGAAAGCATTGTGGTTTAAGCTAGTCTTGCTGAATTTGGATAGGATCAATTTGGGAATTGACAATGCAAAAATTAAAACTTTCCTGCGCAATGTACAAATGCCGTTGCACATAGCACAGTACGCTTTATGTATGATGATACAGGTGGCAAGAATATTTTTGTGGACAATGCCAACTCGATATTTAGAGCCCGTTTGAATTAGGTGATCGAAAATAAAACAGATGATAAGCTTATAGTGCTGGGAAAAAAAATAAGCGCTGGAACTGATTTTTAAAACAAGTATTTAGGTGTTTGGAGTGTTATGTGTTTGATCAAGAAGTGCTAATAATCTATTTTTTTGTTTAAAAGATTAAACTGTCCTTGATTTTTAAGATTATAAATTAAAGATTTCTTTGTAAAGAAAAGAATTAATAACGAATATGAAATGAAGAGAAAGTCAAGAAATTTATTTTGGGAAAACTATTTTGTGAATTAGAAAATATTACGAAGGTTAAACTAGTAAAAGTGCTGGTCAAACTCAAAGTGCTTATAAGCTGAAACGTCATAAGTTGGGTGACCAGCTTATGACTTATGGCTGATTTTAGGTTATAAGCATTTTGAATGTTTACCAAACGCATAAATAAGCCAAAAGATGATTATAAATCAGTTTGACCACCTTATAAGCTTAGCCAAATACCCTCTTAGCAAATCAATTCTTACAAAAGTATGTGTTGATCATGTACAAATTAAAATTTTAAATTGTCAAATAAATAAACAGCCCTAAAGTTATCATATTTAATGTTGCTTATTAGACATAAAATATAAATAAAGGGTATGATAGCTACACGCCACTAATGTTGTAAAATATTAAATTAGATGAACACATGTGATTACTCCCATTCTACTTTCTTCTTTTTCTTATTTTTTTCCTCTCTTAATTCTTCGGGATTACCAACCATCTAGTTGTAGAAACAGAACTTTAGTACTTAAATTGTGAATAATGAAATTTTATGCTTTTCTCATTAGTTTTTTTAGAGTAAAGATTGAAAATTATCATTAATTTGTTGTGAATAATGGAGACAAGACTAGTGAGAATATGTTCTATTGCAAAGAAACTAGAGTGGAGAAATGGAGCAATTGTTTCTACCTATTAGAGTATCTCGAGACTAAAATAAGAGAAGTTGGCATTATGAACGTGAAAAAAATGGAGTAATTGTTTCCATATTTTTAGTCACCATAATCACTTTATTGACCTCAACAGTAGATACGCAACCGATCTCTACCATATTCGTCGTTTGCACTCTCCATTTACTTTAATAAAACTTTCTTTTCATTAAATTGATGGTCGTCATCTCCCATAATACTCGCATGGAAAAACCCCTAAGCATAACACAAAAAGCACCAATAAACTGCGCATAAATCATCTGTCTAATCCCATCACAGCATCATTTCTCTATTCCATTGAATGTCAACTTGAGACATAAGAGTTCCCAATAGCAGAATCATCACGCTTTTGGCTCCATTATTTGGAGTTGGTTCGAGGCACAAAAAAGAGAAAAGAAGCTCTTTGACGGGTTACCGACCGAAAAAATGGTAGAAATGTAGTAGCGGTAGCGAGGATATAAAGGTAAGAAGAAGAAGAAACTCTCATGCTATACTCTTAGCGAAAATCACTCTTTGTGCCACATCAGCACGAGGCTTTCAAGAATCACATTTTAGACATATATTAAAAGCAGTACTCCAAGGATCAATTTCATCTGCTTTGTTGGGTTGTAGAATGTGGTGTCTCTTCAAATTTGTATTGGTGAAAAATAAACTCACCAGTTGGACCAATATTATGATGATATGTGGCTTGGGAATCGAAGCAATAAAGAAGAATGATGTGCAATAAAGAAGAATGAGTCATACCCATGGGATCGTCTACTAAGATATCGTGCATGTTAGCTGAAAAATAGAAAACATGTATGGGGCTGATAATTAGGGACATTGGAAGCCGCATATATGGAAAGATCATTAATAGCTATGAATATGAAAAGATATCAGCTGAATCCCCGATTATGCGCGATTGGCTATTATCACTTCAACTGTTATAAATCACCCATGTAATGGTAATTAATGTAATAAATACTAATAACATGCAGAATTTAGCAGGGCAAACGTTATGAATTGTACCTTATATAAATTTACTTTCCATAACTTGTATCCCCATCGAGAAAACTGCAAATTGATACCATCAATTGACAATATTCTTGTTGTGCTCTGCCATTGGAAAATCTAGTTCCTTCCTGGTCTCGCCCCCAGGTTCTTATTTGTACTGTCGTCCTTTTGTTGGGGATGCTGCATTCATGACTGCAGGTATAGATAATCAGTTTGACGAGCCCTCATAGTAGATGAGATTGGCATTCGGTGAAGGATTGGTAAGGCTCCACCTTATTCGGAGTGCAGCCGACTCTATGAGTCATCGTGTTAGAATTTTGGTACAGACTTATGGGTATGTCGGTACCCTATCCCATTTGATGTCAAATAATCTTAGAGGCTTCGTAGACAGGGGTTCATTTTGTACAGCATGTCAAAGGCCTTGACGGCCCATATGTATTCATGTTTTAAGAAAAATGGTCCAGTGATACGATGTTTTTCACTTATAGTTATACATTATGATTTTGTGGCCATGTGGGCCCATGATAGTTACGAAAAGAATAAGTTCAGCTAACTCGACCTATGTATGTTCTAGTTTTGGTCGAATGATCATGGGTTAAAGAGTGGTTCGCTTGGGCCAGTGCGACATTGAGTGACATCCACGCCTCCCCAGGTTCGGAGCTTGACAAAGCACCCCGAACCTAGGGGGCGAGACCTTCCTATTGGAAGAAAGCATCAATTATCAATAAGATTTCTATGTAATGATCTGAAAGGTCATTTTGAGCATTGGCATTCCGTTCGGTGTTTGAGGTCTTGAATAGATTCATATGATGTATTACGGCTTGTGTGTATGGTCGTTTTTGGTCTTCGAGTTCTTCAGAACTGATTTGGGAGAATGATTCTTAAAGAGGAAGCTTTAAATTGGAAGAGTAGACCAAGTTTGACTTTTATGTATATTACCTCGGATCGGAGTTTTGATGGTTCTGTTAGGTTCGAAGGGTGACTTTGGACTTAGACATATGCTCAGATTTTTATTTGGGTGTTTCTAGAAGGTTTTGGCATTATTTAGTAAAAGTTGGCAATTTGAAGATTTTGAATGTTCATAAGTTTGATTGAGAGTTGACTTTGATGATTTCGGATTAAGATTGTTGTTTCGGGAGTTGGAATATGTTCGTTATATCATTTGGAACTTATGTACCAAATTTGAGGTCATTCCAAGTTGATTTTATATGGTTCTGCACGAGTTTTGGAAGTTGAAAGTTCCAAAGTTTATTAAGTTTGCATTGAGGTGTAATTCGTGGTTTTGATATTGTTATGTGTAATTTGAGGCTTCGAGTAGGTCCTTCACTACTACAAAAAGGTCTTTTAGCGGCAATTAATATGCATTTTGGCGGCAATTTTAATTGCCGCTAAATTATTTATCGGCAATTAAGTTTTGGCCGGTGTTGCCAGCGTCACTAAAGGTTTTAACGGCCATTGCACGAAATGCTGGTAAAGACCCCTTTTATTGCCGCTAAAAGTGCGTGAGTTTTAGCGGTAATTATTTATCAGCAATTAAATTGGCCATTAAAACTCCTCTAAGAAATCCAACATCATACATTTTATGACTATTGTTATTCTCGTAAAGACCTATTTAATTGCCGGTAAAAAGAGCCCTTTTAGCGCCATATGTAATGGACACTAAAAATATCTCTGAGTTGGTCTTTGTTATTTATATTTGTAAAGGCTTTCATTACGACTGGTAAAAATCCATCTGATTGCCAGCAAAAAGTATTTCCTAACGAACTTTCTTATTGCTAGTAAGCATTAAGAAAGGTTCTTTTCATAACATGTTATGCACATTATGCATATGAAAATTTAATTACAATAATAATCATCATTATTCTCAAGATGCTTAATACAGTTTATTCAATTCACAAGAAAATCTGCTATTTCATAATTTCAAAGTGTCAATAACATTACCAAAAAGTTAAATATTAGTATCTAATAACTAGTGTAATTTGTCGTCTAATAACTGGCATTATAAAATAGTTATAATACTATATATAAATGATGCCATTAAAGTTTCTCCAACTCTTGATCGTGATGAAATCTCCACGTGCCAGATATCTGAACAACTATTTAATCTCAGGTCAAGTGTTCAAAGAATAGTTGTTTGCTTTCTCATGTCGTATTGTCACGACCCAAATCCCAAACCCGATTGTGATGGCGCCTCTCGTGAAGACAAGGCCAACCAACGAAACAAATGCTTCCTTTTAACAGTTATTTAATATTTATAAAGCTAAAACGTGATTAGCATAATCAAAAGCGTGGAAAACAACGATAACAACAGGGAACCATCCCGTCACAGCCCGACATCGGGGTATCACTAGTCATGAGCTACTACAGAGTTCACTAAAGTACTACAAGTCCGGAAATAGGAACAAAGTCTGAAAGTAACACGAATAATATAAAATAAGGGAGATGATCTGGTGCCGCGGACGCTAGCGGTCACCTGGCTCAACTATGATAACAAATCTTCAAACAGCTCAAAACCCGTTACCGGGTGGTCAAGTACCTGCATCTGCACACGAGGTGCAGGGAGTAAAGTGAGTACTCCAACTCAGTGAGTAATAAAAGTAAATAATAGCTGAAAGCAAAAAATCACGTGAGGCACTCCATCACGCTATATAGAACAGTACAACCCTTTTTGAGAAAAACAGTAAAACCGTGAAATCCTTTGGAAAATATCTCGGCTCAGTTAAAACCTCATTTGAAAATATTCCATTTCAATAGTTTAAGCAAATGCACGCGACACAAATAGTGCAAGTCAGCACGTAAGTTAGCCCCTCGGGCGCAACATTCCATCAACAAATAACACCGGGGTATCTGGTAAACAGTGCAAGAAGTAGCATGGATGCCAATGAAATGAGTGTGCTGTATATCATGACAACCAGTACAAATAGGAGCAAATGCATGAGTGCAATGCAATGCATATGATGGTACATTCCAGTATCCACTGCGGCGCGCAGCCCCAGCCACCCATATTCATTTATCGTCGACGGCGCTCACTGGGGGTGTGTACAGACTCCGGAGGGGCTCCTACAGCCCAAGCGCAATATCAAGCCATCTCATGGCATCAAATCTAGGCCCTCGGCATCATATCAATATCAATGTAACCAACCAGGCTCTCGGCCTCAATATCAATGTAACACCGCTGCGGCGCGCAGCCCGAGCCACCCATAATCAGTATAATACTGCTGCGACGCGCAGCCCGAGCCACCCATAATGTTTCAAGTCACATCACAAAGTGTCATTGTTACCACTGTTTCAAGTCACTGCTGCGGCGTGCAGCCCGAGCCACCCATAATCAGTCCAAAAAATATCATAGGCCCCTTGGGCATTTATAAAACAGTAGTTCTCAGCCCGAAATAACATTTAAAATATCATTTGAGTTTTCAAAACTTAGAAATACGGCTGAGTTTACAAAACAGTATTTAAAATCTTGGACTGAAACCAAATGACATGCAAGATATACAAAAACAGTAATCTCAATCCCCGAAGGATTCACATAGTTGGCACGAAGCCCAAACATGGCAATCAGCCCAAATTATGATGATAACAAGTAGTTTCAGACAAATACACAGTAAAATCAACAACCGGGATGGACCAAGTCACAATCCCCAATGGTGCTCTACCCCACGCTCATATCCGGCATGCAAGTCACCTCAATACAACACTATGATGTGCAAATTCGGGGTTTCAAACCCTCAGGATATTATTTACAAGTATTACTCACCTCGAACCGGTGAAATATCTAGCCCGCGATGCCTTTGCCTCTCAAACCTGCCTCCACGTGCGTCGAATCTAACCAAAATCAGAGCAAATACATCACAATATGCTAAGGGGACAATACCCAATCGAAAGAAATCGAGAAATAGCAAAAATCTCGAAACTAGCAAAACCCGAGCCCCAGGCTCGCTTCTCGAAAAATTACAAAACTTATATTACCGGATTCCTCGTCTCGCCAAGAGTCCATACATACCAAGAACTCTCAAATCCGAGCTCAAATGGCCTATCAAATCCCAATTTAAAATATCAAAAACTCAAGCCCTAGCTTTACCCCCTTTTGATGAATTTCAACCAATTTCCATGTTAAATCTACCATAAACTTGAATAATTAGGCCAAAGAACTTACCTCTAATCATTCTCCCTTGAATCCCTCTTCAAACTCGCCTTAAGGCTCTCAAAATCGCTCCACAATGGAGGAAAAATGACATAAGCTCGCGGATGAATTAATGATATAAACCCTTCTGCCACAGCGATTTTTCGCTTCTGCGGTCCCGCTTTCGCTTATGCAGGACTGCTTCTGCGGCCAAAAATCCGCTTATGCGGTTCACACTTAAAAGCCCCCTCTCCGCTTTTGCGACTCGAACTCCGTTTCTGCGGTTCACCCAGGACCGCTTCTGCGGTTAGATTTCCGCTCCTGCGAACCCGCTAATGCGGACCAAGTTCCGCTTCTGCGGACCTTCTCAGCCCATACCAAAATTGCTTCTGCGACCTCTACGCCGCATCTGTGGAACCGCCTATGCGGTCCCTTTTCCGCAGATGCGGAAATGACAGAACCAGCAAAATCAGACCATGCAACAAACTCCAAACTCTCCGTTTAACCACCCGAATTCACCCTGAGGCCTCCGGGACCTCAACCAAAAGCACATACATGATTTATTACCTTATTCAAACTTGCTCGAACCATCAAAACACTATCGTTAACATTAAAATCATCAAATTTCACCAAATCAAAGCCTAAGTTCTTCAAGAACTTCCGAAATACACTTTCGATCAAAAACCCAACCAAACGATGTCCGAATGACTTGAAAATTTGCACACATATCCAAAATCACCTAACGAAACTACAACAACTCTCAGAATTCCATTCTGACCCTCAGATCAAAATCTCAATTATTAACTAGAATTCGCCAAAATTCCAACTTCGCCAATTCAAGCCTAATTCTACTCCGGACTTCCAAATTCAATTCTGATCGCACTCCCAAGTCACAAATCACTTCCCGAAGCTAACCAAACTATCGTAATTCATATCCGAGCCCTATAACTTGTAAGTCAACATCTGGTTGACTTTTCCAACTTAAGTTTTCCTTAAAGAGACTAAGTGTCTCATTTCTTATAAAAATCAATTCAAATCAACTCTAACACACCACATACCGATGACGAAACATGATGGAACATGAAATGGGAGAAACAGATACATGAGACGATGGGTCGGGTCGTCACACGTATACTCTCTCGCCACTAGTCTCTTGAGCTTTATACCTTGCATAATGCATATAAGAAACAAATCAAAGCATGAAATAAGTCCCTATTTCTTTTATTGTAGTGGTAAGCTATGACTAGTGTGATAATTACACAATTACTTTAAAACTGATAATCAAACAGACTTAAACACTCCCACAGAAACTTCTGACATTTTGGTGTGTAAACTATGAAAGAATTATGTTCCTCATTCCCTTATATGTTTTGCATGCAGATTTTCAAGCCAACACAATATGAAAAAATTAAAGAACCTCAAAATAAATTTCATTAACAACAGAAGGTCAATCTTTGAGTATCCCAATAATTTATATTATCTTACAACTAGAATTTTTTAAGTTAATTTTTCACAAAATTGCTTACTAAGACCACATGCTCAGACTGCTACTCAATTGCAGCTACGTAAATGGTAAAAATCTAAACTGAATCTGGACCAAGCTAAAACTATAATAAAATTACATTTTTTAGATGTTCGGTTAATAAGATAGATAACATTACTTATTTTTTTTATGCGTTATAAATTTACTTTCGGTCAATAAAATAAAATATTGATGTATGTTTGGTATATAAATGTTTGATGCCTACTAGTAAACAAATACTGATAATCTTTTTAATGAAGTAAGATAAACAAATACTGATAATTTCTTTTTAACTTTTTCTTATGTAACTTTCTAAAATCTTTTCTTTTATTTCTTTTTGGGACAATTAAAGAGTAATTCAAGCAAGTTCTAGTTAAAAGTTAACGTGGGGGTTATGAAATAATGCCCATTGTATGCAACGTGTGTCAAGCATGACATAAAAATAACCTCCTACCTTTTTTAATAGAAATTATTCGAAATTTCAAGGCAAAATAATATGTCACTAGAACTACAAACACTGATAAGATTGTAAGAAATTAGAAACAGAGTACCCTTCAAATACCTTAATGGAAGTTTCCCATATGTTGTCTTTTTACCACCAGAAGGAGGTTCAGAGGTGTCTATGCCTCCAACTTTGTATTTCTCATAGTGTCTCTGCTTCCCGCTTTGGTACTTGATATCTGCTGGAGTCGGACTAGGAGAAGCAATATCAGCTTTGGCGCTTCTGATCTTTCTCACCTTAGTTACAGAACCATCCTTGTAATCTTCATAACTATAATTAGAATATAGATTATCATATGTTTCATTCATACACCAATGGATTCGAGCAAATTACACCAAGAAGCTGGAAGATAAAAGGATAATGTCCAATAAATAGTGACTATGACGAATACACATGTAGAAATATATGATCGTGGGAGAAAATAACTGTTTGAAATTAATTATCCAAAGTTTGTTCACATCACTAAGGTAATGTCGGAAAACTCAATTTTTCAAATGTTACTGATCGAACTCAAGAAGGATGAAAAGGATGAACAATAGAATAAAACAATGCAGAAATAAAATGTAAATGGAAGTGGATAAAGAAAAGAAGAGGAAAAATAAGCAAATCGTATTTCATTCGCCAACATATTACATCACCGCTCCAATCATGTTAAAAAATTTATAAGTTCAAAATAATCTGAAATATGTGGGAATTGATTAAAATCGCTATCCTAACAGAGTAGCAACGTGACTGAAAGCAAGGATTTAATAACAACATATTTCTCTTATTCTAACAGGGATATTATAGAGATAACAAGTTGCGGAACAGAGGTAAGCAACATACATTCAAATAGAAAAAATAAAAGGAATTTTTACCTTGAAATGGCATTCATGGTGTCTATATACCTTGTTCATGGCAGCTATTTACATCGAGAACCTAGTATAAATATCAATACATTAGAAAATAATACCAGATAAGTATCTTAGTTATATTATAATGTATAAACAACCTCCAATATGGGCTTAAGAACACCAACCTTTGTGCCGATAATCAAGTTAGAAGTTACAAACTAATTTCCTCTGTCGAACATCATCTTATTGATATAGATATAAGAATCTTGAAGAGAAAAACAAGATCAATTCAATAAAACTAATCCTATTGAAGATCAACTGAGTAATGGTCAGTAGCAAGAAACTTATTCATCAATTGCAGCAGCAACAACATGGAAAGAAAATAAATCTTTTAAGCTTTCAAGTTTCATGAAACAGTATAAGAAGATTACTATTTAGCTTTTGCACTACACTAAAAGTAACTTTCCTAGTATCTTGTAATAGTTTCTGATCTATCTGTACAAGAAGGGGAATAAAACAGCATACCACTTTCACAATAATAAAACTCACTATCTCCGGTCTTTAACTCTCCTAAGAGCTATATTTTTCTAGAAATCCAATTAGAACAAAGTGCATATGTGCATACATAACTTCTAGAATATTGAGATATCGTATAGCGGTAATAAAAGAAATTAAACATAATCTAATACATTTAACAAATAACCTCTTCATAAGCTATAGGTAAAAGCATGACGAGTTTTTAGTTTTCATCTATTTTATCTCCTAAATGAAGAATTAAGATGAAACTATCCAATAACCCCTTATTTGAGGAGAGTAATATTATTAGATAATACATCAAAAGAACAAATTGAGACCTGTAGCTCCATTCACATGCCTAGAGGAAATATTGCTTAAGACTTCAACATTGGCTTTCCGGTTTGCATATTTGATTTGATTGGTAAATATTAGAATAAAAAATAATTCTTCTTTCTAGAGAAGTTAGCAACAATCAAACTTTGTAGACTATTTAGAGAAATTACACGTCCAAAGTTCTTTGTATCCACTAACATTTTGAAGCTTTCTTTCTTACTACTACATTTAGCTATAGTTTTTCAAGATTTTTTTCCAGATCTACAATATTCTAAGAGCAAATTTCATTCTTTGAAAACAATGAATTCAACAACCGAAAGAACATAACTATAAAACCAATGGAAAAAAAATCTTCAGAAAATTAATAATAATTCACAAAGTACCCGATGAACAAAATTATTTAAAAAATCCCTAATAGACATTTGCAATTATCAGAATACATAAAAAAAAAGATTAGAAGGGACCTTGAGCTCAGAGACACAACTTTTGACTTCTTCAATTTCCAAAAAAATAGCACCGTATCAGTTCCTCGAGTGACGATGAAGAAGAAGAATTGCAATTGCTATGCAGCAGCAACAAAGCCTCAAACTATCTTAATGTTCTTCATTAATTTATTAATAAAATAATAAATCTTGGCTGAGTAGTACTCATAAGAGATAGAAGAAGAAGTAAACGATGAAGTACAAAAATAATGGATCCAACAGGAAATAGAGATAAATTTTGAGCATTAGGGTTTCGGTTGATTTTCGTTTTTCATTCCACTAGGATCTCGATGAAAATAGAAATTTCAAAATAAATACATAATTAATATTAAGGAGGGAAATCAAAAATAATTTGGAGGAATTGTGAAAAAAGATTTTGTTCTTGGACTTGTTAGAGTAATAGTAAAAGGCATAAGCTTTAATGGCAATCTTTTTCTAATTGTCAGTAAAAATTATTTATTCTCGGCAAATATTCAATTGCCACTAATTCTGGCTCATACGGAATAAATTAGCGGCAATTAACTTATTGCCACTAAATAATTGCCATTAAAAGCCATTTTTCTTGTAGTGCTTGTTATATTTTGGGACTTGTTTCCATGTTTAGGCAGGGTCCTGAGGGGCTCAGATGAGTTTCAAATGGATTTTGGACCAATTTGGGCCATGTCGGTTATTGTTGGTTTCTAATGCTTCATTTGTTCTTGGCGATCGTGAGGATGAAGCTACAATCGTGTAGTTTTAAGAGCTGGTCTTATTTGCGCTCGCGTCTAGCACCACGCGTTCGTGTAGCGGTGAGCTAGGTTGGGCAGTCAGATGGGTTCTTCTTTGCGTTCGTACTAATTTGTCTGTGTTCTTGATGGTCTGGAAGGTGTGTTCATCGCGTTCACAAGGGAAGTGTTGCGAACGCGTTGCATATAATAAGAAAGTGCAATTTTTTGCATTGCGTTTTGCGAGGGTACAACCACGATAGCGTAAGGTACCACTGGGCAGTGCATATAAGTACTTTATTTCAGACCTTGAGCTTATTTTATCACATTTTGAGTTATAGAGCTCGGATTTGGGCGATTTTGGAGAAAATTTTTACCACATGGATTGGGTTCAGTATTTTTTACTCGATGATTATATTACATGATTCTATCTTCAATCTTGCCATTTGATTGATGATTCTAAAAGGAAAACTAGGGGGTTTTGTCTAAACTTTTCTAAAGTAAATAATTGTATTTTGAACATCAATTCGGAGTCGGATTTATAAGTAAGGTTGGACTCGTATTCGAACGCATTTGTCGAAATTTGTGAGTTTCTTGGGTTTTTAGGTACGGACTCGGGTTGACGTTTTGGTTGACTTTGAGTATTTGATTAAAGATTCGACCTTTATCGCATGAATTTGTTTCCTATGATATTATTTGATGGTTTTGATTTGCTTTTGGCTAGTTTCGAGCCGTTCAAAGGTTGATTTACCCGGGATGGCATTTCTAGAGTATTATTTGACTTGCTCGGTATTTAGTATGGCTTGTTCGAGGTAAGTAACACATCTAAACATAGAATTAAGGGTATTTGTCCTTGAAAACCATGATATTTGAGATGTGTTGGGGTGACACAATATGACGACCCGGCCGGTCGTCTTAAGAATTAACACCCTGATCCCCTATTAACTTCTTATCCCAAGTCTATTTATACTAATTTGAATTGCCGGGATGTTCGATTTTGAGTTTCAGAGATTTTTGGGACACTTAGTCCCTAAACGAGAGCTTAAGTGTTGGAAAGTGGTCCGTAGTCGGAACAGTGTGAAGACGGCCTCGAAATGGAAATCTGATGGTTTTTTAGCTCCGTTAGGTGATTTAGGGGTTGGGTACGTGTTCAGAATGCATTTTGGAAGTCCGTAGCTCATTTAGGTTTGAAATGCCGAAGTTTGAATTTTTGAAGTTTCCGGTCTGATAGTGATATTTTGATCCGAGGGTCAGAATGGAATTCTGGAAGTTGTAGTAGCTCCGTTATGTCTTTTGGGGTGTGTGTGTAAAATTTCAGGTCATTCGGACGGGGTTTGGTTAGGTTTTTTATCGAAAGCGTGTTTTGAGAGAATTTAAAGTTCTTAGGCTTAAATCATTGATCAATTCGAGTTTCCAACGTTGTTTTAGGTGGTTTAAGGATTGGTACAAGTTTGAATGATGTTATAGGATATTTTCGTAGGTTTGGTTGAGGTCCCGAGGGCCTCGGGTGTGTTTTGAATGCTCAACGGGGCATTTTTGTGTTGTTCAAAGTTGCAGATTTTGCTTCAGCTGTTGCAGACCATTTTCCTTCTTTGTGATCACATCATTCCTTCTGCGATCGCATAGTGTAAATTTGGAGGGTGATATTTTTGTTCTACACGGTCGCATTATATGGTTCGCGATCGCAGAAGTCAGCTTCCCCCTTCTTCGCGTTCGCAAATGCACTCACGCGTTCGCATAGTAGAACTTAGGAACTGGTGCCTCATTGCTATTTCCTATTTGCGATCGCGTGGCCCAGTTCACGATCGCATAGTTCTGTTTCCTTCTCTTCTGTGATCGCATGGCTTAGGATGCGTTCGCATAGACCATTTTCAGGAGCCTTTTAACTTTACTCTTCGCGATCGCAGGCCAATTCCTGCGATCGCATTGAACAAATACCTGGGCAGTTATAAACATTTCAAAATCTGAGGGTTAGCCATTTTTATCAAAACACAAGTTTGGGAGCTCGTATTTGGGAGAAATTTTGAAGGATTTTCGAGGACAACGATTGGGTAGCGATTCTTTACTCTCTTATGCTTAAAACCCACTAATCAAATCACGAATTCCTCCTTAATTTTGGATTTTTGAATGAAAAATGGGTAAAAATTTCATAGGCCAAGTTATTGAGTTTTGAGTAGGTGTTTGACCTCCGATTTGAGAAATTTTTGTATGGTTAGACTCGTGAGAGTACGAGGGTTCTGAAATGTAAAATTTATCTGATTCCGAGATGTTGGCCTGAGGGGCGTTTTGGCCATTTTTACCTAAATTCGCGTCTTAGCTTTAAATTAAATAGTATAATCTGTTTCTTGAGATGTTATTTACGATATGTAATTGAACTGAGTAGATTTGGGCCATTTGGAGTCGGATACTTTACTTGTGGCAAAAGTGTGGTTTCGAGTTGATTTTGGAGCCGATTTGAGGTAAATGGCTTGTCTAACCTTGTGTGGGAGACCTTTTCCCTTAGGATATGTTATTTGATAATTGAATGCCTTGTAAATGAGGTGACGAGCTTGAGCGAATTGATGAAAAATCCGATTTTACTTTAAATATTTAGACTGAGTTTCTTTTTTATCTACTGTATTTTATTTGCAATTATAGATTGTGTTAGCTAGATAAGCATGCTTAGTTGTTCTAAATTGCCTATTTGCTCAAGTTGCTTTGTTTTCATTACATGAAGCATGTTAGGCTAGAACTACCCGTTGCCTTGTATTTTTTTTAGCTTCGTTTCTGAATACCTTTGTGTTGTGACTGCGTATTTACATTGGGACTATGGATGTGGGAATCCGGTAGCTCCCCCCTTGTTTGTTTACTTTGGGACTACGGGTTAGATTCCCGGTAGATCCCCCTGCACATTTACTTTGGGACTGCGGGTTAGATTCCCAATAGATCCCTCCTGCATTGATAGTTGGACTATGGGACGGTATCCCGGGAGATCCTTCGAATATACTTACATGATGGACTACGGGACGGTATCCCGGAAGCTCCTTGGACGGTTGATGAAAGGGACTACATGATGGTATCCTGGGAGATCCTCGTTGTTGGTATTGATATTGAGCTATTTTACTCTGTTTCATCTTATTCTCTGAATGTTAATTGTTGTCTTGTTATAACCTGTCTTACTTCATAGTTGTATCCATTATTTCTGTTTATTTCATACTATTGCAAGGCTTATTATTATTATTATTCTCAGTAGGGCCTTGACCTTCCTCGTCACTACCCAACTGAGGTTAGACTTGGCACTTACTGAGTACCTTTGTGGTGTACTTATGCGCTTTCTGCGCATGTTTTTCATGTGCAGATCCAGGTACCCCCACTCAGGCACACTAACCTTGAGGCAGGGAGAGCTATGGAGACTTGGAGGTACATCTGCAACGTCCGCAGACCGAAGAGTCTCCTTCTTTACTCTATCTATAGTATTTAGCCTTCTATCGTACTCTTGTTGTAGTCATCTATGGAGATTAGAGCATTTTTTTCAGTACTTTTTCTAGCTTGTGTTCCCATGAGTTTCCAGGTTTTGGGGTAATATTGTAGACTTCCACATTATTGAGTTGTATATGCCGAGCGACATTTATATACAGTTTTCTTTTAGTTGTTCAGTTTTAATTAATTATTTCTACAAGCTATGTTGTTTTCCGCATTGTTAGGCTTACCTAGTTATAGGGACTAGGTGCCATCACGACATGTTCACGGAGGGCAAACTGGGGTCGTGACACACACGTACTAGATGATGGTCGTGTGTGTGTACACCGAGGTATTAATGATCCGAGTAGTCCTTAGACTATTATATGCCTTATTTTGCTATCATGCTTTGTTGATATCATATTTTCTCCATTTGTATGACTACGTGGGCTATTATTCATGCTAGACATCATGTCTAGGCTATCTGCTTTATTCTCTGAGACATGATAGGGCTATCTTTGCGATGTTGAGCTATTTGCCTTAGCCGTAGTTATACTGTTCAGTCATGATAGCTACATTCACATGTTATATCTCTGTCTCTGTGCACTTTCGATATGCCGTCTCACATGTTATTGGTGTCCTTGTACATGATACGAGTTTGAGCTGTATTTGGGGCATATTGTGATATTCCGTGTTATATAATTGGATTATGTTTTCAGTGAGATGTTGGCATATGGAGACTTGAGCGGATTGATGATTGATGTGGGTCGTAGAGCCATGTTGTGAGTTATGCTGGATCGGGTTGCACATTGGGCTAAGTTATGCTGGATTGGGTTGCACATTGGGCTAAGTGTTACTAATTTTGAGGCTACGCGTGCACCATAATGGTGTACTGTGGGCCGGGCTTGGATCGAGCCTGAACCGGGCCCGCGTCCTAACGGGCTAAACCGGCCTAGCAGGCCGGTCCTGGTGTGCCGGTCCTTAATGGTGCAAAAAGCCCGGGGCGGGCCGGGTAGTAAATTGAAGCCCACGAGCCTGGGACCACTAAGTCAAGGACCGGCTGGCGGGCCTGGGCTGGGCCTAACGGGCCTAACGGGCCTCAACGGCTATTTTTTTTAAAAATATAGGCAACAGTCAAAAATTTAAAAAGTAGCCGTTGGGCTGCAATTTTGAGGGCTGCAATTTTGACCGTTTGGAAGTTTAAAAAATAGCCATTTGGACCCCAAACTTTATTTTAACCCCAAACTTTATATAATTACACTTTTTCCCAATTCTCAACTATAAATACCCCCTCATTCTTTTATTTTTACTCACCAATTCATCAATCTCTCTCAATATCTCTCAATCTATATCTAATTTCTCTCCTATAATT
>MU775949.1:62428-111775 GCA_026770625.1 Nicotiana glauca | reverse complement strand
GTAATAATTGACAAAAGCGGTAAATAACTTTAAAATTGCACTGTAGGTTTAACATGTACTAAAATCAGATATTTTGGCCAAATATAGCAGTTGAGCAACCGTGCTAGAACCACGAAACTCGGGAGCGCCTAACACCTTCTCCCGGGTTAACAGAATTCCTTACCCGGATTTCTGGTTCGTGACTGTTAAACAGAGTCAAACCCTTTCCTCGATTCGGGATTCAAATCGGTGACTTGGGACACCATAAATCTCCCAAGTGGCAACTCTGAATCTTAAATAAAACGAATCCCGTTTCGATTGTCCTTTAAGTGGAAAAACTCCTTTTTTATTATACCCTTCACGGGGTGTAGTAAAGCTAAAAAGCGGATAAAAAGGAGGTGTGACACTCCTGATATCCTAAATTGATTGCCTCTGTGTCATTCAGATTAGGTTTGGGTTTTTCTTCAAATTGGCTTAATTCTTTACTGATTTCTTCAAAGGCTTCTTCATCATCATATTATACCTCATCATCATACTCAATTTCTTGTATTATTATTTTGGATTTAGATTGGTATTCAAGACTAGGCCGAAGACTCCTCATGCATGACACATCAGTGAAACCAACATAAAAGGGACTGTACAAGAAAGAAAAGAAAGACTATCAGGAATGAAAAAGGAAGGAAATTGCATTTCATTAAAATTTTAAGATAACAAGGTTTAAATCGCCCAAACGGACGGAACATAGCATCCGAATTACAACCTTGGAAATAACCCAGATTAAACTGAAAGGAAAATCAAAACTAACTACCAAGACTCCCCCCGGGTAGGAAGAGGAGTAGCTTCCCAATTATTAAGCTTTGCATGGGGCCCCACGAACTGCACATCTACCTTGCTTGGACCTTCTCCTGCCTCCAACACATTCACCTCGTCAAACAGCTTCTCAAACCTCTCAATCAGCTCCTTGTCGGGTTCCAGCACCACAGAATTAGGCATTGTCGTTGCTAGGCGCTTCTTAGTACCAGGCCTGACAAAGTAATGAGAAAGGTGGGGGATGGGTTTTGGAAGGGTCCATGCTCTCTTTTTCATCGTTTTAGCTTGCCTTATGTCAGCAGCAGTGGGCTTGAAGCCTAAACCAAAAGTATCCAGGTTTCCAGGAAGAGATACCGGCTGTGTGATGCCTTGCAAAGAAGCACCCAAGCCTTTTCCAGGTAAGAAATCATTCTTTATCATTGCCGAGGCCACCATGACAGATGCAGCAGCTACCCTGGGCACAGGAATACACTCTCCTTCCGGGATCTTTTCAACTGATACTGTGTCTAAGACTTGGTAAACCCATGGACCTTTATCATCGTCAGCTTCTACGAAAGGCATAATGGTATTACACGAACTATCTTACCCATGCACCACAATTTCCTGCCAGTCCCACTCGAATTTGACCATCTGATGCAAGGTATATGGCAATGCTTTTGCTGCATGAATCAAGGGTCGGCCTAACAAGAGATTGTAAGAAACAGCCACATCGAGCACCTAGAACTCCATAGTGAATTCAACTGGTCCTATCGTCAGTTCCAACACTATATCCCCAACTGTGTCCTTTCCTCCTCCATCAAATCCTCGCACGCAAATGCTATTCTTACGGATTCTCTCACTGTCCACCTTCAACTTATCCAGGGTGGAGAGAGGGCAAATGTTTGCACTGGACCCGTTGTCAATCAGCACTCGGGTGACCACGGAGTCTTCACATCTCACCGTGAGGTAGAGTGCTCTTTTATGCTCAGTGCCCTCCAAAGGCAGCTCATCATCAGAAAATGTAACCATGTTGACCTCGAAAATCTTGTTTGCTATTTTCTCCAGATGATTCAAAGAGATCTTATCAGGAACATGAGCTTCATTCAGAATCTTCATCAACGCCCGGCGGTGCTCATCCGAATGGATTAATAAAGATAGCAATGATATCTGTGCCGGGGTTTTTCTCAACTGTTCTACAATAGAGTAATCTTGCACCATCATCTTCTTCAAGAATTTTTCTATTTCATCTTTAGTTACGGCCCTTTTTACTGGCGCTGGATTATCTTTTGCTGCTTTAGCTTTTCTCAGTTCTTCAGGGGCAAAGCATCTTCCTGAACGAGTCAACCCATGGGTTTCACAAACTTCTTCTTTAACTTCCTTCCCCTTATACATCACTGTCACTCGGCCTTAATTCCATGGGACGGCTTTTTTACTAACTACTGGTAACTGAGTCACTAACTTGATGATAACCGCCTCTGTGCGAGCCCCTTTTACGATCACAACGGGCTTGACAGCTACCCCCGGCACCACCACTTTAGTTGGTTCTTGTTTTATTGCAACATTGCTCAAAGGCTCCTTCTTTATCACCACCACTGGTTCACTAACTGTCTCCTCTACCTTGATCAATGCCCTCCCACTGGTTGGTTTCTCATTTGATCTGTCCTCACTAGCCCTGATCATCATTACGGTTTGTGAATGCTTCTTATGCTCTCCCTTTTGTACTAACTCAATCATATAGGTCTCGTGATGGGCGGGCAGTGGATACTAAGTAATGTTAGGCATCTCTAGGGCCTACACTTCAATTCGTCGGGTATCAATAAGCTTCTGGATGGCCGTTTTCAAATGCCAGCATTTTTTTGTGTCATGTCCCAGAGCACCCGAGAAATACTCGCAACTCACCGAGTGATCCAGATTCTTTAGGGGAGGATTTGAAAATTTGGTTTCAATCGGACTCAACATGCCCAACTGTCTCAATCTGTGGTATAAGCTGGTATAAGATTCCCCCAACGGAGTAAAAGTCTTCTTCTTTTGCAGCCTATCATTCTTGGAAGCAGGGTTGGGTCGAAAACTGGGTCCAGTGGGGTTTCTGTAGGCTCTCGGGGGAGGGTAGATGCTTTGAGTTGGGTAAGCATTTTATGGGGTGGCTGTGCGCCATTGTGCATGGTTAGGAGGTTGGGGGTATGTTTGGGTGTGATGAACAGAGAAATGGGGGATAGGAGGTGGGTAGTAGTGCTGCTGTAAGGCCCCATGAAATTTTGTGCTCAAAACCTAGTAGCTCGTAGTGCCAAGATTCGAATATGTTTTAGGAATGTGTAGACGCTGCGGTTCAGACCCTTTTTAATGATTTTGCACTTAAAAATCAAGAATGAAAATTTTCCAGAAAATTTTCATTATGCGGTCCAGAATGCGGTCGCAGATCAAGTATGCGGACCGCATTTTCTGCCGCAGAGTTAACCAGTGAGTTAGTCAAAATTGAAGTTGAAAATGCGGTCTATTATGCGATCGTATAATCAATATGCGGACCGCATAATCGTCGCATAAATTCCTCGAGGATTTGTGAAGGTCAATTCTGTGGTGCATTATGCGACCGCAGAACAAAAATGCGGAGTTTCTGTCGCAAACCCAGGCAGAGAAGTCAGATTTTAGGAGCACTTCTGCGGTCCATAATGCGGACCGCCTTTCCACTCTACGATGGCAAAGTGCGTTCGCAGACCCGACTCGGCTCCAGATTTTCTAATTTTTCAACTCGATCTCTTCTTCAATAAAACAGCCAACCCTTCATTTTTACATATTTTTGGATAAAACTAGAGAGAAGGGAGAGAGGGTTCTTGAGAGAGAAAGTCTTATCTTCATCAATTTGATTTTCCAACGTCACCCAGGCCCGGAAATTCTTGAGTATTATCTTCATCTCCATTCTTGCAGGTAAGGTTCCAAACTATTTTTCATTGATTTTCAGAGTTTAATGAAAAGGGAGATTCTTATGCATTGATTCTTCGTAATAGGGGTCGAAACACTCATGCATGTCTATTAAAACCTAAAATCTAGTTAGAGTAATTTGGTGGGAGTAAAGAATTGTGTAAAGAAGGGTTGATAACCTAAATATGTTCGGGTAGTGATTGTGAACTTTGATTCTAAGAAATATGTATTAATTTGTGCACTAGATTGTCGTTGCCAGGCTTTTTGGTAAAGTTGGAAGTAGATATTAAAAGGGAATTCGGCTCCAGGTATGTATGGCTAACTTTGATCTTTGTAGAATCGCCTTGTATGGTGTACGAATGTTTGATATGTGATATCTACGTGGCTTATTCATGAAAATTATTTTTATTTGTATGATTGTGATTGTAGTGGAAGTCTTATGATTGGTTTGATTGAGTGTTGTGGTTAAGTCTCCCGATATAATGGTGCAAGTAACTGGCAATAAACAAAATACATGATCGTGAAAGTGTTATGTGGTAAGAGTAGAGAAATAAATGATGGAAGAAAATAGTGAATGATGCAACTGGAATAACTGTGATAACCACATCTATGGCTTATTGTGGGCAATTGTCGTTGTAATGTAAAGCACATGTGAGTTGTTTGCTCTGAAGGAAAATAGTATTGATAGTTATGGAAATACTTGTAAATTGTTGTTGTTATTTCTTAAGAAGTATTGTTGTTGATCCTTGTGAATTGTTGATTGTTGTTGTGTTTTTTGTAGATTGTGACTATACGGTGGGATCGGGTTGCATGCCGCAACACGAAGTTATAAGGTGTGGGTTGTAGTGATAAGGGTGGCCGAGGTAATAAGGGTGGACGAGGTAATTAGGGTGGAAAAGTGATCGAAATCACTATTGAAATAAACATTTGAGCAATTGTGAAATCAATGGTGTGGAATTGTGGAAGGTGGAAAACAGGAGAGATTGAAAACTTGTTTTGCTTGATTGTTCCTTTTCTTGTGCATTTGATTGTTGTTTCTATTACTTTTACCAACTTGTATATGGCTTGAGTTTACTTGGAGCAAGTTTGTTCATACATACCAGTACAATTCAAGTGTACTAACGTCCCTTTTGCCGGGGGCGCTACATTCGTGTTATGATTGTAGGTGGATCCATAGCAGGTACTCCAGTCCACCGACCGTAGCTCTTCATCCCTTCCCGCCAGCTGAATTGGTGAGCCCCTTTCCTTTCGGGGCCATACGTGGCTCATGCCGCCTTTATTCTGGAGTCTTATTTTGGTATTTGTATAATGTATAGCCGTAGCCTTGTTACCGATAAGTGTGATATCATCCCTTCTCATGTTTAGAGGCTCCGTAGACAGGAAATGTGGGTCATGAACTTATGCAATATATATCTTGCATGTTGGGTTATGTAAAGTGTAAACCACACTAAGAATCATGAACCGTATGTATGTTTTGAGATAAAAAGGTGTTTTGTTTGTAAATGGTTACTTCTCTTGGCTAATAAATAATGAAAATTGCAGGGTAACACGTGGGATAGGAGAGGCACTCAGGTCCGCTTCACTGGGGCTACCCGGTTGAGCGCCGGTCAGGTCCCTCGGATTAGGGGCATGACAAACTTGGTATCAGAGTCAGGTTTTAAAAGAGTCCTAGGATGTCTTGGAGCCGTGCCTAGTAGAGCCCTTCTTATCGGTGTGTTGTCGACCACATCTATAAGTAGGGGGCTACACGGGCATTTAGGAAACTATCCTCTTATTTGTTATTCCATATCTTGAGGTGAAGTGGAAAGTGGAAGTATCTATGTCTAACTCGTGCTCTGTTCCGAATTTTTCAGAAATGGCACCTAAGAAGAAAGCTAGACTCGACCTTGGGACCGATGCTGCGCCAAGTGTGGCCATGAATCATGTACCTGATGCCCTGGGTGAGAGTGACTCCCCGGCCTTGAATCTGCCTGGCCCATCTATTCCAGATCCAAGCATTCCTGTTCCAGCTGCGGCAAAGGGTGCCACCATCCCTCCCGCCGATACTCCTAATCCTGATATTGTTCCAGCTTTCGGTCCCGGGGTTTCTGATGGTGACCTTAGAAGAGCCATCCGTATGTTGACCCAGTTAGTGGCCGCCCATGCCCAGAGATCTCATGATGCCCCTGTGTCCTTCAGCGGACAGGGAGATTCTTCTAGCTCTAGAGTCCACTAGTTTCTGCGATTGGCCTCTCCTGGGTTCTCAGGCACAAACCCAGAGGCCGATCCGCAGGAATTCCTTGATGAGATGTACAAGACCCTCCGTATGATGAAGGCTACAGAGACAGAGGGGGTTGAGTTGGATTCATACAGGTTAAGGGGAGCATTGCCTTCGTGGTTCGAGATGTGGGAGGATTCCCTTGAGGAGGAAAGACCTCCGGCGAGATGGGATGAGTTTGTAGATGCCTTTATGGACCACTTCTTGCCTGCTGAGACAATGGCAGCTCGCGCTACTGAGTTCGAGGTTCTCAAGAAGGGTAGCATGAGTGTTTGGTAGTACCACATGGAGTTTGTGAGGTTGTCCAAGTATGCTCCTCAGTTAGTGTCGACCATGGAGGCTCGAGTGCGGCGTTTCGTTTAGGGTCTTAGTCCTTTGGTGGTAAATGAGGCTGCTACAACGGCCTTGCACTCAGATATGAATTACGGAAAGATTGTAGGATTCGCTCAGGCCACAGAGGCTAGGAAGTTGAAGATACGGGCAGAAAGGAAGAGTAGCGGCAGGGCCCGGTCAATGGGTCACTTAGGGAGACCAGTTCCGGGGAGAGGGTCATTAGGGCCATCCCAGTCATATGCTTAGTCCTCAGCTAGTACACCGCCATCTGTGCACAGTTACCACCAAAGCAGTCACTCGAGACCAGGTTTAGACAGCAAGAGGTTCCGTCAGTCCGGTCGTCCAAGAGTGAGGTCCCAGCAGCAGGGGAGAGCTACATGCCCCAAGTGTGGGAGGTTCCATACAGAGACTTGCTATTTCGATATCCAGATATGTTATAGGTGCGGATTGAGAGGTCACATACAGTGGGACTGCCGTGTGCCCAGTCAGGGTGTGGGTAGGGGATCTGCCCAGTCATCTGGGTCTTCAGTTGCTACATCATCCGTGTATCCTCCAGCTCCAGCAGGGCATGGTGCAGTTAGGGGTGGAGCTCGTGGTAGGGGTGGACCTAGCTGGTTTTATGCTTTGAGTGGTCGCCAGAACACTGAGGCTTCTCCAGATGTTGTTAAAGGAATCTTGTCTGTTCAGGCCATTGATTGCTATGCTCTTATTGATCCGGGGTCCTCTTTGCTTTATGTCGCCCCACTCATTGCTTCAAGTTTTGGGATAGAACTCGAACAGCTTCATGAGTCATTCTCTGTATCAACTCTGGTTGGTAATTCTATTACATCCTCGTGAGTTTATAGGAATTGTGTCATCACGGTGTGTGGTCGCATTACGACAGCCGATCTTATTGAGCTCGGAATGGTGGATTTTGATGTGATTATGGGAATGGACTGGCTTTATTCGTGCTTTGCTAAACTTGAATGCCGAACGAGAGTCATGAAACTCGAGTTCCCCAATGAGCCGGTCATCGAGTGGAAGGGGAATGGTGTGGTACCGAATGGTAGGTTTATTTCCTACCTTAAAGCTTCAAAGATGATTAAAAAGGGATGTATCTATCATTTGGTCCGGGTGGCAGACACCACGTTAGAAGTGTCTACCCTCGAGTTCGTGATAGTTGTGAACGAGTTTCTTGAAGTGTTCCTAGATGAGCTTCCAGGAATTCCACCAGATAGGGAGATTGATTTTGGGATTGATGTATTGCCAGATACCCAACCAATATATATTCCTCCATACAGAATGGCGCCAGCAGAGTTAAGAGAGTTAAAAGAGCAGCTGAAGGATTTATTAGAGAAGGGGTTCATACGACCGAGTGTGTCGTCGTGGGGTGTTCTGGTTCTCTTTGTCAGAAAGAAGGATGGGTCGCTTTGGATGTGCATTAATTATTGGTAGCTTAACAAATTCACAATCAAGAATAAATATCCTTTGCCTCGGATAGATGATTTGTTCGACCAATAACAAGGTGCAAAGTTCTTCTCCAAAATTGATTTGCGATCCGGGTATCACCAGTTGAAGATCAAAGAGCAGGATATTCCTAAAACCGCCTTCAAAAATCGCTAGGGTCACTTCGAATTCTTGGTCATGTCTTTTGGGCTAACCAACACCCCGACAGCTTTCATGGACCTTATGAATCGGGTTTTCAAGCCATTTCTAGACTCCTTCGTGATTGTCTTCATTGACGACAACCTCATTTATTCGCGGAGCAGGGAGGATCATGTTGATCACCTCAGAGCAGTTTTGCAGACTCTTCATCAGCACCAGTTGTACGCTAAATTCTCAAAATGTGAATTTTGGTTAGAGTCCATCACTTTTCTGGGTCATGTTATTTCCAGTGAGGGGATTCAAGTGGATCCCCAGAAGATTGCAGCGGTGAAGGATTGGCCTAGACCCACGACCCTAACGGAGGTTCGTAGCTTCTTGGGTTTAGCTGGGTACTACCGAAGGTTTGTGGAGGGATTCTCTAGCCTCGCCTGCCCATTGACTAAATTGACGCAGAAAGCAGTTAAGTTCTAATGGTCCGACTCTTGTGAGAAAAGTTTTTAGGAATTGAAGTCAAGGTTGACCTCGGCACCGATATTGGTCTTGCCGGACGGCACGGAAGAATTTGTGGTCTATTGCGATGCTTCCAGGATGGTTTGGGGTGCGTATTGATGCAGCATGGGAAGGTTATAGCGTATGCTTGAAGGCAACTCAATAATCACGAGAAGAATTACCCGACGCATGATTTGGAGCTTGCAGCAGTTGTATTTGCCTTGAAAATATGGCGGCACTATCTTTATAGGGTCCATGTGGATGTGTTCTCAGACCACAAGAGTCTCCAATATTTGTTCAAATAGAAGGAGTTAAATTTGAGGCAGCGGCGATGGTTAAAATTTCTTAAAGATTATGATATGAAAATCTTATACCATCCGGGAAAGGCAAATATTGTGGCCGACGCCCTCAGTCAAAAATCCATAGGTATTTTGGCTCACTTTGGGGCGAATCAGAGGCTCCTAGCTCGGGAGGTCTATCAGTTGTCCAGTCTTGGGGTTTGCATTTCGACCCCAAATGAGGAGAAAATTATGGTGCGTAATAGAGTAGAATTATCGCTTGTAGCAGAAGTCAAGGAAAAACAGTTCATCGATCCAGTATTGGCACAGATGAAGGAGGCAGTTTTGAACAACAAAACTTCGGGCATTTTCACTCGACGACAATGATGATGTGTTACGATGTCAAGGAAGGCTATGTGTTCTAGATGTGGATAACCTTTGGGAGAGAGTAATGGCGGAGGCTCATCATTCCAGGTATTCGGTGCACCCGGGTTCTATGAAAATGTATCACGATCTCAAGGAAATTTATTGGTGGAACAGTATGAAGAGGGGTGTGGCTGACTTTGTATCTAATTGTCCAAATTGTCAACAAGTAAAAGCTGAGCATCAGCGGCCCGGTGGGTTAACCCAGCTTATAAAAATACCAATGTGGAAGTTGGAGATGATCAACATGGATTTCGTGGTAGGATTACCTCGCACTCAGCGAAAGTTCGACTCAATTTTGGTGATAGTGGATCGACTCACCAAATCAGCTCACTTCTTGCCAGTCAAGTCCACTGATACTGCAGAACAGTATGCTCGGTTGTATATTAAGGAAATAGTGAGGCTTTATGGTACTCCGCTCTCTATTATTTCGGATCGAGAGGCTCAGTTCACAGCTAATTTTTGGAAGAAACTTTAGCAAGGTTTGGGTACCCAGGTGAATCTCAGCACGGCTTTCCATCCGCAGACTGATGGTCAAGCAGAGCAGACTATTCAGACTCTTCAAGATATGTTGCGGGCTTGTGTCTTGGACTTCAAAGGTAATTGGGATGATCACTTGCCCCTTATAGAATTTTCTTACAATAACAGCTTTCATGCTAGCATTCAGATGGCCCCATTTAAGGCATTGTATGGAAGAAGGTGTAGGTCTCCGATAGGGTGGTTTGAAGTGGGTGAAGCAGAATTTATAGGACCAGATCTTGTGCACCAGGCTATGGAGAAAGTTTAAGTCATTCAGGAAAGGATGAAAACTGCTCAGAGTCGCCAGAAATCCTATGCAGACGTTCATCGCAGAGAGTTGGAATTCCAAGTTGATGATTGGGTATTCTTGAGGGTGTCTCCTATAAAGGGAGTCATGTGATTTGGGAAGAAAGGAAAGTTGAGTCCTAGGTATGTCGGACCATATCGGATTGCTTAACGGATAGGGCAAGTTGCTTATAAGCTGGAGTTGCCCCTTGAAATGTCCCTTGTGCACTCGGTGTTCCATGTGTCTATGTTAAGGAAAGTGGTTGGAGATTCGTCCACCATCGCTCCAGTAAAAGCCATCAAGGTTACTGAAGATTTATCATATGAAGAAATTCCGGTTGCTATTCTTGATAGACAAGTCCGTAAATTATGAAACAAGGAAATTGCTTCAGTTAAAGTGTTGTGGCGAAATCAACAAGTCGAAGAAGCCACTTGGGAAGCAGAAGATGAGATGTAAGAAAAATATCCCTATTTGTTTGAACAAGTCTAGTAGTGATCGTGCGAACTCTTATCCCTAGCGAACTGGCATAGTATCCCATTTGGTGCAAAGACACCCCATTTCTCCCCTAAATGCTTTACTATTGTAATTCTTCAAGTTGTGCCGAAATTGTATGTGTTGTGATTATTTGAGTCATATGCAAACCCTTCTTGGTAAATGAAAAGTTTTGTAAGAACTCTTGTGATAAGTAATTGGCTTATGATAGTATAGGTTGGTAATGATTAATTTACATGTGTATAGTGAATCGAAGTGGTTAAACTATATGGGACTCATTATAGTAATCAAACTATGTGCATAAAGTACGTCAAGTGATTGTATATGTGCAACTGTTGAGGTAATGAATTGTACACCATTTGTAATGATGATAGGAATTGTGTAATGGTGTTTGAAAATATGTTTCGGGGGCCCCTCTGACGGGTAGATATGTCCATAATACAAAGGAAACTCTGGCGAAACTTTTCTAAAAATATGGGGGTTAGTGAAAATTTTGAGAGTCTGCATATCATGTTTTTCAAACCAACTTATTTTCAAAAATCCTCATTCGAGGACGAATGATTTTAAGTGGGGGAGGATGTAAGGCCCCGTAAAATTTTGTGCTCAAAACCTAGTAGCTCGTAGTGCCAAGATCCGAATATGTGTTAGGAATGTGTAGATCCGATTATGTGATAGGAATGTGTAGACACTGCCCTTTTTACTAATTTTGCACTTAAAAATCAAGAATCAAAATTTTCCAAAAAATTTCCATTATGCGGTCCAGAATGCGGTCGCAGATTAGGTATGCAGACCGCATTTCAGCCGCAGAGTTAACCAGTGAGTTAGTCAAAATTAAAGTTGAAAAAGCGGTCTATTATGCGATCACATAATCAATATGCGGACCGCATAATCGTCGCATAAATTCCTCGAGGATTTGTAAAGGTCAATTCTGCGGTGCATTATGCGACCGCAGAACAGAAATGTGGACCGCATTTCTGTCGCAAACCCAGGCAGAGAAGTCAGATTTTAGGAGCACTTCTGCGGTCCATTATGCGGACAGCATTTCCACTCTGTGATCGCAGAGTGCGACCGCAGACCCAACTCGGCTCCAGATTTTCTAATTTTTTAACCCGATCTCTTCTTCAATAAAACACCCCAACCCTTCATTTTTACACATTTTTTGGATAAAACTAGAGAGAAGGGAGACAAGTTTCTTGAGAGAGAAAGTCTCATCTTCATCAATTTGATTTTCCAACGTCGCCCAGGCTAAGAAATTCTTGAGTATTATCTTCATCTCCATTGTTGCAGGTAAGTTCCCCAACTATTTTTCATTGATTTTCAGATTTTAATAAAAAGGGAGATTCTTATGCATTGATTCTTGGTAATAGGGGTCGAAACACTCATGCATGTCTATTAAAACCTAAAATCTAATAAGAGTAATTAGGTGGGAGTAAAGAATTGTGTAAAGAAGGGTTGATAACCTAAATATATTCGGGTAGTTATTGTGAACTTTGATTCTAAGAAATATGTATTAATTTGTGTACTAGATTGTCGTTGCTAGGCTTTTTGGTAAAGTTGGAAGTAGATATTAAAAGGGAATTTGGCTCCAGGTATGTATGGGTAACTTTGATCTTTGTAGAATCGCCTTGTGTGGTGTAAGAATGTTTGATATGTGATATCTAGTGGCTTATTCATGAAAATTATTGTGATTTGTATGGTTGTGATTGTTGTGGAAGTCTTGTGATTGGTTTGATTGAGTGTTGTGGTTAAGTCTCCCGATATAATGGTGCAAGTAACTGGCAATAAACTAAATGCGTGATCGTAAAGGTGTTATGTGGTAAGAGTTGAGAAACAAATGATGGAAGAAAATCATGAATGATGCAACTGGAATAACTGTGATAACCACATCTATGGCTTAACGTGGGTAATTGTCGTTGTAATGTAAAGCACATGTGAGTTGTTGGCTGTAAAGGAAAATAGTATTGATGGTTATGGAAATAGATATTAAAAGGTATGTATGGCTAACTTTGATCTTTGTATAATCGCCTTGAGTGGTGTACGAATGTTTGATATGTGATATCTACGTGGCTTATTCATGAAAATTATTGTGATTTGTATAGTTGTGATTGTTATGGAAGTCTTGTGATTGGTTTGATTGAGTGTTGTGGTTAAGTCTCCCGATATAATGGTGCAAGTAACTGGCAATAAACTAAATGCATGATCGTGAAGGTGTTATGTGGTAAGAGTTGAGAAACAAAATGATGGAAGAAAATCATGAATGATGCAACTGGAATAACTGTGATAACCACATCTATGGCTTAGTGTGGGCAATTGTCGTTGTAATGTAAAGGACATGTGAGTTGTTGGCTGTGAAGGAAAATAGTATTGATGGTTATGGAAATACTTGTAAATTGTTGTTGTTATTTCTTAAGAAGTGTTGTTGTTGATCCTTGTGAATTGTTGATTGTTGTTGTGTTGTTTGTGGATTGTGACTATACGGTGGGATCAGGTTGTGCGCCGCAACACGAAGTTATAAGGTGTGGGTTGTGGTTATAAGGGTGGTCGAGGTAATAAGGGTGGACGAGGTAATAAGGGTGGAAAAGTGATCGAAATCACTATTGAAATAAACATTTGAGAAATTGTGAAATCATTGGTGTGGAATTGTGGAAGGTGGAAAACAGGAGAGATTGAAAACTTGTTTGGCTTGATTGTTCCTTTTCTTGTGCATTTGATTGTTGTTTCTATTACTGTTACCTACTTGTATATGGCTTGAGTTTACTTGGAGCAAGTTTTTTCATACATACCAGTACAATTCAAGTGGACTGACGTCCTTTTTGCCGGGGTCTCTACATTTGTGTTATGATTGTAGGTGGATCCATAGCAGGTACTCCAGTCCACCGACCGTAGCTCTGCATCCCTTGCCGCCAGCTGAATTGGTGAGCCCCTTTCCTTTCGGAGCCCTACATGGCTCATGCCGCCTTTATTACGGAGTCTTATTTTGGTATTTGTATAAGGTATAGCCGTAGCCTTGTTACAGGCAAGTGCGATATCATCCCTTCTCATGTTTAGAGGCTCCATAGACAGGAAATGTGGGTCATGAACTTATGTAATATGTATCTTGCACGTTGGGTTATGTAAAGTGTAAACCACGATAAGAATCATGTACCGTATGTATATTTTGAGATAAAAAGGTGTTTTGTTTGTAAATGGTTACTTCTCTTGGCTAATAAGTAATGAAAAATACGAGGTAACACGTGGGGTAGGAGAGGCACTCAGGTCCGCTTGACTCGGGCTTCTCGGTCGAGCGCCGGTCAGGTCCCTCGGATTTGGGGCGTGACAGTTGCGGTGGGCCATATGGGGTGTGTGGGTAGGTTTGGGGATGGGGTCGTGGTTGGTGATAATATGGTGATGGGCCCCTGGACCAAGTTTTCCTTCATTGGAGGATCAACTCTTGCCGCCTGTTCTCTCCATCGAAAACCGTACTCTCTGAAGCTTTCCCTGGGCTTCTTCTCAATTTTTGTCAGTGACAGACGGTCCGGGACAATTTCGAGATTATATTGAAAGTGGCCTGCAAATGCTTGGGCCAAATCATCCGAAGTGTACCATCGGGCATGATCCTGTCGTGTATACCATTCCAGGGCTGCCCCACTTAGACTTTGACTGAAGTACGCCATCAATAACTCATCCCTTCCCCTAGCTCCTCTCATTTTGCTACAGAATCCCCTCAAATGGGCTACCAGATCACCGTGTTTGTCATTCAGATCAAACTTGGGTAACTTGAATCATGCAGGTAACCGGACGTCGGGAAACAAGCACAAGTCCTTGTAAGCCACACTCACTTGTCCTCCAAGACCCTGCATATTTCTGAATGGCTTCTCTAAGCTCCTAACCTTTCGTATCATCTCCTCCTGCTCGAGGTTTTTGGGAGGCTTCTCTTCTTCAGCTGAGAGATCAAAACGGGGAGCGTAAGAGTATGGTTCTGGTGGTTTGAAGGTGGGTTCAGGTGGGTAATAGTGGTTTTCATGGTTTTGGAACAGAGGTTCACTAGAGGTTGTGTGTAATGCGGCGGGTGGATGAGCCACAAACACAGGAGTAATTGGTGGTGGAGGGCATGAGATTTGTTTGGGTGGTGGAGGTGGTAGTGTTTGGGAAGTGGTTGTGTAGTATTGTTGGTAAGTAGGGAAAGCCGGAGAGGAGTTCACTGTGGGAGGATCTTGTGGCTGAGCTTATATGGGATGTAGGCAGAGTTAGCAGGATAGACTGGTAGTGGGTGTCCCTTTGCCCAGGCCTGGTACATCTTGGCCATTTGCTGCTTCAGCTTATACATCTCCTCTTTCATGGCATTGACATCCACTACTTCTTCTTCCATAGACGGGTCGACAATGCTTGTTTTAGCTCTTGGTTGACCATTTTTGATGTATCCTTAGAGCAGGTGTTGTATGAATGGGTTTCCAGAATTTCAGTCAACTTAACCACTTGCCTGAACTCATCATCAACAACAACTTTGTTAGCGGTTAGAGCATTAACAAATAGATAACCGAACATTTGGGGAATGAATGCACTTAAAAAGTTAACGGTTTCTATCATGCATTTGCTCGACTGCTTGCGTCATCCCGGCTTTCTTTTTCTTTATTTGTTAGGCCTATTCTTTGCTTGAACCTCTCGCTCTTCCCTCGTGTTTTCCATTGTTTGTTTCTTGCCCTCCCTCTTTTTGGGATTTTTCCACTAATAAAACTCTGATTACAAAAGTTACTAGGTTATTTGTTTTCTTGAAAAAGACTCAAAATACAAAAATACAGACTTGATGATTAAAAATTAGATCCAGATTACATCAAAGCTTCACATCCTGGGGCCCACGGGGCATCACTCGGCATCGCCGCGGGCCTGTGCAAGACTGAGAAGGTTTCAATGTCAATTGTATGCTATTTAAAGAAAGCTGGCTATTTAATGACTCTATTTGACTTAAAAGAAAAATGGCTATTTTTCAAAAGTTTTATTTAAGAAAACAAAGAGTTGTTTTGCAAATACGGCCTTTCAGCACTTCCGAAAGGGAGATTTTAAGGCTGAGCTCGCAAACCATTTAAAAATGACTCAGGGTGGCTGTTCTTACAAAAATAGCCTTCCGGCACCCTTTTGGGGACATTCGGATTATTTTTAAACAAGAATGGCATCACCCGACTTATTGGATAAAAATTAAAATTTTGGTATTTTTGGCTATTTTTGCAAAAGGGGTGGTTGGACCCGATAAGGGGTTGCCTACGTATCTCACATCCGGTGAGAATCAAACCAGCTTAGTTCGGGCAAATAAAACTAACTATTTTGAAAACAAGACTCTTTTCGTTGGCAAATGCACTAAACTATTTTTTATATTTTCTCTTTTTCCTTTTTCAGTGACACATAAAACAAAATATTCTACAAATAAACTCTTTTGCTTTTCTTTTTCATTGGAAAATAAAACAAAATAAAAACACTTTTCTTTCTTTTTGTTTTCTTCATTTATCTCAAAAATCCGGCAGAGTTTCGGCACTACTTGATCATTGGTTTTTCTAAAATAGGTAATTAACTCTCTACACTGCTATTTTTTTTTTCAACTTTTTCCAAATATTCAAAGCCGGTTAGCATGCGAATCCACAACAAATAAGTGCACAAGTAAGATGCATCAGGATGGTCTATTATTCCGGGTACACCTGTCCTAGACGGACCCAACCCCTGTGTTAAGTCCCCTAAGTAAAAGATGCACATGATGCAGATAATCGTTCCTACAGGGATCCGGCATGAGGCTGAGTTATTCTAGGTTCAAAACCTGAGTATATGTTCTAGACTATGTACCCAAGCAAACAACTTGAGTCGAGGATGGGGCTACGTACCGTGAACCAAAAGGCCATCCGGCTTAGTAACTTATCCGGCCTCTTTCTTATTTCAAGGTATGACACTAACAGAATAGGGAGTCTCGACCTGCAAGCATATCCCCGGAGATGAGAAGAGAAGGGTTTCGTAGCAATTTTATATATACAATTAAAATAATATCAAAGCGGTAAAGAGCAATATTTTGCACATTAAGCCCAACATGTAAAAATCTCAGATAATAAACAAAGCCAAATACAACAATTATTCCAAGCTCGAATTTTTGAACCCTGAACCGAAGTTCTGGGTTCTTTTCCCCAGTAGAGTAGCCAGAGCTGTCACACCTCCTTTTTGCCTACACCCGCGAGGGCATAAAGGAGTTTTTCCAATTAAAGGACAATCGAAGCGGGATTTATTATTAAAGATTTAGAGTCGCCACTTGAGAGATTAATGGTTTACCAAGTCACTGGTTTAGAATCCCGAATCGAGGAAATAATGACTCTGTTTAATAGTCCGCGAACCAGAAATCCGAGTAAGGAAATATGTTAACCCGGGAGAAGGTGTTAGGCATTCCCGGGTTTCGTGGTTCTAGCACGGTCGCTTAACTGTCATATTCGGCTTATTTATCTGATTTTAAAACATGTTTCAACTTATATGGTTTTTAGCTTTGAACCGCTTTTATTATTATTCTCAAAGAGAATTGCAACGTCGTGAAAACATGTCTCGAACCACGTCACATAAATGCACCCGTAGTTTTCGATGCATTTCGACTTTGTTGGGATTTAGATTTGGGTCACATATATGCACACCCGAATTTAAGAAGGTAATATTATTAAATGTCGTGCCTAAGAGCAACTAACGCGTTATCATCTTTGGGGAAGGCCGTGAAATTTTCTAAACGGCCCATCCCAGATTCTAAGTATTTTAATATAGATATTTAACGAGGGCCCCGCAATTCATGTGTTTTGTTTAGCGAGGCTCATCTCATTTTATTATTTAAAAGGGAAAACCTAAAGCAACTATGATTTTCTATTCGATTTGTCTCTAATAATAAAAGAAAAGGTCCGAATTAATTTGTTATTGGATCAAAGCAAACCAAGTGATAATTTTACGCCAAAGACAACCATTGGGCTCCGAGATAGCCCAACAAAGGAAAATTGCACCTAGGTCTACACCAAAAATTAGCCAATCACAGACATTGGCCCGGGTCCAAACGAACACTTAAATCTGATCTGAGCCTGGGCCACTCGTTAAGCACTAAGGCCCAAATCAACAAAACAAGGTTGTTGAGCCTTGAGTTTACCAGCAAGCCATGTACCAAACGGAATTTCAATCTAAACTTACTGCGGTTAAAATTATTTCAAAATGGTCTGATTTTTTAATGACATGAACAATATACAACCTACTCAGATTAACGAATTATTAGTGGCTGGAATCCAGTTTCATATTCAAACTGTGTTTAGGCTATCTAACTACTACAAATACCTATGGAATTCCACAAATTAACAGAGCAATTTACACTTATGTTGAGGTCTTAACCCAGGGATACAGTACTATGAAAAACACCTAATTTCAAATTCAACTCATTAGGGCCAACACTAAAGTTAAACACTGACATGGCCTAAATTCTGATTTCAAATCTGGCTTCAAGTTTAATAAACAGTCATTACATGAATTCAAACTACACTACATTAGTAACACAAACTAAACCAAATTAAAACTACTAACTGCAGAATTCACATGCTCATAGGAGTACACTGAGTTAGTTCAACAGGCTACAAGTTAAAAACAGTCCCAAACAGTCCAGTTATACAGTCTATAGTCTCATTAAAACAACTAAAATTTTGGTTCAAATGAATCAATCACACGAAATTTCAAAACTAAGCAATAACGATAAGAGTTCAGGTGAAAGCATGCATTTCTTTATCATTTATACTTCAAATTTGTTGTCTACAGGTGAAGGTAATCTTCAGCATCACTTGAGAATGAGAAAATACCTGGAAATAGAATAGAAATGGAGGTGAAGAGGTCAGCTAAGACAATAACGAGCAGCAGCAATCGATAGACGAGTAACAATAGCCCAGAAAACAGAATCAGCCAGTCCAGAAGTAAATCAGTGATTCCAAAAATGTTTAAAATCAAGCAGGACTGGTATATCACTCAGAACAGCACCAAAATAACCCAAATAAACTTGAAAATGAACACAGAACACCTCTGAAACTTCCAGCAGACAAAAATTCAACTCAAACTAGCTTAATTGGATTCAAAATCACTCGAAATCAGTCTTGTAAACCTCTGAAACCTCAGTCATCAGATTCTGAACTAGAAGATGTGGATTGATTAACTAGAAATCGAAATTAACCTAAAGCTTTTCAATGGAATAGTGTTTTTTTTATTTTTTGAAGATTTTGGTTGTTTTTGGTTTTTTGAAGAACTAGATCTAGAATTTGGATGTGAAATTCAAACTTGGAAACTCAGATTTGCAGAGAATGGATTTTGGGGGGAATTTAGAGGCTGAAACTTGTGAGTGAAGGCACTACTCATGCCCTTTTATAGGCAAAATGAGGGCATCCTTTCAGATTTCAATTTATATCATTTTAGCCCCTTTTTTATTTTCAGTTTTGCTTATTTTATCCTTTGTTTCGTGACTTGTTACTCAAGTTACACCCCTAGGTTATTAAAATTCTAATTTGAAACTCATATAGAATGTTCCAGAGAGTTCCTATTTATCCACTTGTATGATTCCTTTATGCAAAATGACTAAGCTACCCCTTAACTTGTTATGAAATTACCAGTCTAATACTAGTTGACCCCAACCCCTTTTATTAACCAATAATTCAAAAACTCTAAGATTGAATCCAAATGATTCTAATCGAGACTTTGAAAATTAACCCTAATTCACACTACCATCAGTTATCAACAAATTAACAATCCAGCTAAATCATTATTATCCTAAACTAAACTACAAAGTCAAAGAACAAGAAATGCACATTAGGTTAATTAATCAGAAGATTCTAACAGAATCAATCGCAACTAAGTACAAAATCACACAAACAGAAAATTAAACCAAGATAACAGACTAACGGCATCAATCAATTATGAAGGAAAGTTAATCACAGGAGGAGAGAAACTATTGAATTAAGGTGAACAATTTGACTTAAAGCACTGAACACTTAACAAAACTTAAAATCAAAGCAAAACAAACTCAATTAAATGACCCTAATTCCAATCGACTAATGAAGCAAAAGAATCATGAGAAGAAGATAAAAATAAAAAATAAAGGGACTCAATTAAACAAATAGGAGGGCAGACTTATCAAAACAAGAACAAAAAATAAAAATAAAAGAAAAGGAAAACTCACACTAGTTAATTTCAGATTCAAAAAAATTGGACAACTCTAGTGAGATTTGAGCATTATTGACCGTGGATTCTTCATGAGGAGATTGAGGAGGCCCTATGATATCGATTTGGTGTAGTATGGAGAAGCTAGGGTTTTGCCGGAAAACTTCGATTTAATATTCGAGGGGTTCCATTCAGATTTGAGGGACGGGGCTTTGGGGGTTTGATAGAGGAGGTCACGGCGGTTCTATGGTGTAATTTTGGTCAAATTTGGAAGACTTTGCATTTTGGCCGGAGGAACTTCGGTTCAAGATTCAAAGTGTTTGAGTGGGATTCAAGGGAAACTGGGGCTGGATATGGATAGAGGAAGAGGAGAGGAACCTAGGGTGTTATTTTGGTGTGGTTTGGAGATAGGCCGCCATCGTGGGGCGATTTCCGGCGACGACGTTACATGTTCTGGTTTTAGGGTGATAAAGACAATGAATTGGGGGGGGGGGTCAATCCGACCGATTTATATTAAATGAACCACAGTTCCTGGCCGTTGGATGATGAATCCTCGACGGCCAGGATTGAATGGAGACTAAACGGGGTCGTTTGGGGAGATATGGGACTGGGTCGGGTGGACGTTTGGGCCTGATCTGGGAGGGGGTGTGTATAAATTGGGCAAGGCGGATTTCATTAACAAGAGGCCCAATTCGAGTCTCTATATAAAACAGCCTTCTTTTTAATTGTTTAGCTTTATTTCTTTTTCTTTTTTTGTTTATTTCTTTTATTTATTTTCTGATTTTGCTAAATTAAAACTCAAAACCAAATTGACACTAAAAAATATATTTCCTAATTTCCAATTACACTAACTCCTAATTAAACACAAATTAAGACAAATTAGAACTAAAAATGCGAAAAGACCATTTTTGTTATTTTCTTTATTTTTAAGCAATTCTAACTACTACTTAATCCTAAAATGTGAACTAAAATCTTAAACAAATGCCACGTGTATTTTTGTATATTTTTCACATGAATTAAGATGCACAAATAAAAATACAAACAATTAACATAAAATGTCACAAAAATCCAAAAAATTGTAAAATAATGAAAGAAATCATTTTGTTTGAATTTTTGGGAATAATCCATATAGGGAAAAATCACATGCTCACACCTGGGCTCCAGCCCAATTTTGCTTCTTTGGACGTCCAACCGTTTCAGTGGTTCCGCTTTTGCGAGAAGCCAGCCGCTTCTGCGGCTTCCACTGGGCCTCCCATTTTCGCTTCTGCGATTAGCCCACCGCTTTTGAGGATCCGCTTCTGTGGATTCATGACCGCATAAGCGGTCCATGCTCCCTTCTCCCCCAACCGCTTCTGCAACTCCTTTCCCGCTTCTGCGGGGCCGCTTCTGCAGGGCCGCTTCTGCGATCCCAATTCCGCAGAAGCGAAAATACCAGCAACCATCAACTTCAGCCTTCCAAAATTCCATTTTCGATCCGTTAACCACTCCATTCTCCATTTCCGAGGTCGTTTACTCAAAATTCCACTTCTAGTTCATTCATCAACTTTAGGTTCCTGAAATGGGAGTTCTCTTCCCAAATCAACTCAGGATTTCCAAAACTCAGTTCTGACCGCGCGTGCAAGTCAAAATGCCTGAAATGAAGCTGCTCATGGCCTCGGACTGCTAACGACGCGCTAGGGCTCAAAACGACCGGTCAGGTCGTTACAACAAGCGTATCAAGCTTGTTATTGATTTCTTCCAGCTCCCTTTCGTACTTCTCTATCAGCTCATCCAGCTAGACCTCAAACGCCTCTATGATGTCTTGCTTAATTTCATCAACTATTTGCCTGATGACAGTATTCATTTTTCTCCCTTTTGTATTTTATCTACTAAAATATATGTGTTTGAGTGAATAAACTCAAAAGCAATAGCAAACTTATATAGGCAAAAAAAAATTTTGTATGGTATATGAAAAGGCAAAGAAGAATTTTAAACATTTAATGAAAAGCGTGCATGAATGTGATAGTGTCACGACCCCAACCCCGGTCGTGATGGCGCCCAACAAACTGCTAGGCAAGCCTGACTAATTAACAACCTTAACCCATTTCCCGTACAGTCCATTATTAAATAACACAGATAAATTACCAAGTCATAATACTAGAAGTCTGAAATAATAGTTAAACATGCGGAATTTCAAATGATAATCCTACTACATAGCCCATATAGATCTGGTGTCACAAGTCTGAGCGTCTAATACAAGTTTAATAACCTATTACATATCATACTAGGGAATGCGGATAAAATAAAAGGATAGAAGGGAGAGATCAGGACCGCGATGCCATGTAGCTACCTCGATGCTCCCAGATATGCGCTGCCCAACTGAAAATCCTCAACAGTCTCAGATGTACCTGGATCTGCACGCGAGGCACAGGGAGTAATGTGAGTACATCGACCCAGTGAGTAATAAACATAAATAATGACTGAGAATAGGAAATCATGGAGATACAAAGAGTAATCTATAAAGTGGCAATTTAAAACAATTAAATGAAAGCGATAAACCAATGAAATCGTAATAAGGAAATGCTACATAGATAAGCAGTTAAGTGACAACATGTAAAGGAAATCGACACATAGAACGGTACCCTATTGTACCCATTGCAGCATGCAGCCCTATCAATTTATTTATCGTCGACGGCGCTCACTGGGGGTGTACAGACTCCGGGAGGGGCCCCTTATGGCCCAAGCGCAATAACAAGCCATCTCGTGGCACCAATCTAGGCCCACGGCCTCATATCAATATTAGAACAACACTGATGCGGTGCGCAGCCCGATCCCATAGTATCCTCACATCTGGCCCTTGGCCATACTCAGTCCAAAAATTATATAAGCCCCTCGGGCATTAGTAAAACTGTCACGACCTCAACCCCGGTCATGATGGCGCCCAACACAATGCTAGGCAAGCCAGACCATTTTGTTACTCTCAATCTCTTTGATAAAATTTATAACCAATTAACAGGATTAAATGCCAATTAACATCAATTTAACTTTGCAACAGTAGATAAAAACCATGCAGAAACCAAGAATATGACAATACAATCCCACCGATGTGGTGTCACGAGTCGAGAGCCTCTAATACAAATCTGAGTAGCAGCTGATACATATAGTAGTCTAGAATGTGGAAAATAAAGAGGATAAGGGGAGAAATCGGGTCCTGCGGACACCATGCAGCTACCTCAATGACTCCGGTGAAAATCTGAACAGCAGCAGAAAGCTCAACTATGCCTCCGGAATACCTGTATCTACACACATGGTGTAAGGAGTAATGTGAGTACTCCGACTCAGTGAGTAATAGCAATAAATAATGACTTACGGAAAGAAAACTCGTAAGAACACTATGCAGTTCTATATAAAAACAGCAAGTACTTCAAACAGTAGCTAAATGAGGAAAATTGGGTAACTATCCCTTAAACCAGTGCACAACTCATTTACTCCTCACGACGACCGATAGTTAAATCATACCGCAGTGGTGTGCAGCCCGATCTATATATATATATATATATATACATACTGTTGCAGCGTGCAGCCTGATCCAATACTAATAGTCAACTACGCTCACTAGGGGTGTGCAGACTCCGGAGGAGCTCCTTCAACCCAAGCGCTATACTACTGCGGCGTGCAGTCCGATCCATATGATATACTACTGCGATGTGCCGTCCGATCCATATGATATACTACTGCGGCGTGCAGTCTGATCCATATATATACTATATAAACTGCTGCGGTGTGCAGCCCGATCCGGTATATATCAAATGCCCTCACTATGGGGGTCCTTGACCCCTCTCAGTCAATATAGGCTTGGCCTCTCGGGCACACTCAGCTAAGACAGGGTTTCCAACCCCTGGTTATTCTTATTAGGATTACCAATTTCTAAAGCTAGTTCATATTATGTTTATTAGGTAAGAACGTGAATGATGGTATGATTTTGACAAGTAAAGTGAGGTCAACCAGCACAATTGCCCCCTAAGGGTTCTACAGATCGGCACAAGGCCCCAAACATGGCAACTAGCCCAGAATATAATGATATTAATTAAGTCTCAGTCAAAAGTACAGAAGAGTCATCAAACGGGATGGACCGAGTCTGAATCCCTAGTAGTAACAGACCCCACGCTCATCATACAGCGTGTGTCTCATCTCAACATAGCACCACGTTGTGCAAATCCGGGGTTTCAAACCCTCGGAACATCATTTATAACAATTACTCACCTCAAGCCTGTCGAAATCCTATCTCGCTTTGCCCTTGCCTCGCAAATCAACCTCCTCAAGCGTCGAATCTGATCAAAACCACAAGGAATACGTAACAATAGGCTAAGGGAACACAACCCAATCGAAAAGACTCGAAAAATATCAAAAATCACGAAATTGGCAAAACCCGAGTCCCGGGCCCACTTCTCAAAAAATTAGAAAATTCACATCACCGGATTCCTTATCTTGTCACGAGTCTGTACATATCAAATTTACCAAAATCCGAGCTCAAATGCTCCTTCAAACCCCAAATTTTCATTCAAAAAGTCAAGCCCTAATTCCTCCCTTTTTAATCAAATTTCCATGAATTTAAGTGTTGAATCTTCGATAAAATGATGTTTCTAGGCCATAAGACTCACCTCTAATCGATTCCCAGTCAATACCCTCTTTAATCCTCGCCAAAAGCTCTCAAGGTGCTCAACAATGGAGGAAATAACCCTTAGCTCACGGATGAAATGATACTTTTAAAACCTTCTCTGCCCAGCTCTTTTCCGCTTCTGCGGTCCCGTTTCCGCGACTTTTCTTACGCTTCTACGGAAATCCCAACTCGAGCCCCAACCGCTTCTGCGGTTACTCAATCGCATAAGCGATACCGCTTCTGTGGTTAGCCAATCGCTTCTGCGGAACCAGCGCCTACATCTCCTCACCGCTTCTACGGTCGATCCTTCGCACAAGCGAGACCGCTTCTATGGTCCAAGCTTCGTAGAAGCAGCCAGTTGCAGCAGGCTCAGCAACATGAAAATTTCCAAACTCTCCGATTAACCGTCCGAACTCACTCCGAATCCCCCGGGACCTCAACCAAAGATACCAACACCTCCGATAACATCATTGAAACTTGTTCCAATCATCAAAACACCACAAACAACACCAAAACCATCAAATTACATCGGATTCAAGCCTATATTTCTTAAAAACTTCCGAAATACGCATTTGATCAAAAACCTGACCAAAACACCTCCGAATGATCTGAAATTTTGCACACACATCCAAATTCACCTAACGAAGCTGCTGCAACTCTCGAAATTCCATTCCGCCCCCCGGATCAAAATCTCACCAACCGGAATTCGCCAAAATACTAACTTCGCCAATTCAAGCCTAATTCTACTCCGAACTTTCAAAATCAATTTTGATCACACTCTTAAGCCATAAATAATCCCCCGAAGCTAACTGAATCACCGGAAATCACATCTGAGCCCTCTAACTCAATAGTCAACATCCGGTTGACTTTTCCAAAACAAGCCTTCCTTAAAGAGACTAAGTGTCTCATTTCCACCTAAAACCAATCCCATTTGACTCGATCACCTCAAATACCGATAATGAAGCATAGAGAAACATAAGATGGGGGAAACGGGATGGTAACACACGTGACGACGGGCCGGGTCATCACAAAAATAGTAAATCTCATCCCAAACATCATTTAATGTATCATTTTAGTTTCAAAATCGAGTAAAAGTGGCTGAGTTGTAAAACAGTAGAAAACGGTACGATTGAGTTCAAGTAGTAAATCAAAACAGTGAGGAAATAGTGATAAAAACTACCCCAAGGGTTCAAATAGTTGGCACGAAGCCCAAATATGACAATCAGTCCAAATAATGATGATATCAATCAAGCTTCAATCAAATACGTGGTAAAAGCTTCAGTTGGGACGGACCAAGTCACAATCCCCAATAGTAAACGAACCCACGCTCGTCATTGAGTGTGTGCCTCACCTTAATATAGCACTACGATGTGCAACTCCGGGGTTTCAAACCCTCAGGACATTATTTACTTTCATTACTCACCTCAAACCGGCCAAAACTCTAGCTCGCTATGACCTTGCCTCTCAAATCAGCCTCCTCGCGCGTCGAATCTGACCAAAACCAGAATGAATACATTACAATAGGCCAAGGGAACAAAGACCAAGTGAAAACAATCGAAAAACATCAAAAATCCTGAAATTAGTAAAACCCGAGCCCCGGGCCCGCTTCTTGAAACTCAAAAATTTTTACACCAACGGATTCCTTATCTCGCCACGAGTCCATACATATCAAAAACTCTCAAATACGACCTCAAATGACCCTTCAAATCCCAATTTAAAATCTCAAAATCCCAAGCCCTAGTTCTTCCAATATTAGCTAAATTTTCATGAATTTCTAGGTTAATTTCACAATATAATCACGTTTTTAGTTCATAAAACTTAACTCCAATCAATCCTCCTTGAATACCTCTTCAATTTCTCTCAAAGAGCTCTCAAAATACTCAACAATGGTGGAAAAATGACTTAAGCTCGCGGATGAAATGTTTAAAAACCTTCTACCCAGGTCTGACCCTTCCTTATTCGCGAACGCGGTCAACCCGTTCATGAAGCACAAAATTATGTTGACAATTTTCCTTCTACGCGATCGCAACCAAGGCCTCACGAACGCGATGCTTCACCCAGACGACCCATCGCGAATGCGATCCCCCTTCGCGAACGCAAAGGCCAAAATCACACCTTCCTCCGGCTACTCTTCGCGAATGCAGGAATTCCATCGTGTCCGCGTAACACGCAGGCCTTGCCCTTCGCGAACGCGGGACCCACATTGCGAACGTGAAGGCCAAATACCCAGCCTCATCACTTATCCCTTCGTGAAAGCGAGAGCCTTCTCGCGAACACGAAGGCCAATGTCTGCAACTGCTGGAACCAAAATCTGCAACTTTCCAGAAAACCAAAATGGTCCGATTGACCACCCGAAACTCACCCGAGGCCCCCGGGACCTCAACCAAAAGCACCAACACATCCTAAAACCTCACTCAAACTTTTTCCAATCATCAAAACACCTCAAACAACACCAAAACCATCAATTCACATCGAATTCAAGCCTAAGTTTTCAAAAAACTTCTGAAACACGCTTTTGATCAAAAACCAAACCAAACCACATCCGAATGACCTGAAATTTTACACACACATCCCAAATCACATAAAGAAGTTACAGCAACTCTCGAAATTCCATTCCGACCCTTGGATCAAAATCTCACCTATCGACCACAATTCGCCAAAATACTAACTTCGCCAATTCAAGCATTCTACACCGGACCTCCAAAACCATTTCCGATCACGCTCCTAAGTCAAAAATCACCTCCCTAAGCTAACCAAACCATCGGGACTCATATCCGAGCCCTCTAACACATAAGTCAATATCCGGTTGACTTTTTCAACTTAAGCCTTCTTGAAAGAGACTAAGTGTCTCATTTCTTACCAAATTCCACTCCAACGCAAAAAATATCAACTCGAACACATAAGACATGGATAACGAAGCATAAAGAAGCAGAATTGGGGAAAACGGAGCAGTAACTCATGAGATGACGGGTCAGGTCGTCACATATAGGAATATAATTATTACACTAATACATACCCCCCAACACAATATAATTACTACTTTAATTGTGTTTGTTACGTTTACTCCTGTATACTATTCAATTAATGTTGAAACATGCTGAAGTTTATTTAGTTCATTTCTAAAACTTCAACACTTAATAAGCTCAAGTTTTTGTCCTGGATTCATTAATTCTGTCATACAGCTTTTTCAAAAAACTTTAGTCGAATATGCTGAAGTTATTTAGTTTGTTTCTAAAAACTACAGCACTTAATAAACTGAAGCTTTTGTCCTGGATTCATTAATTTTGTCATACATATTTTTTCAAAAACTTCAGCAGAAGATGTTGAAGTGATTTAGTTCATTTGTAAAAACTTCAAGACAAACAACCTAAAAGTTTTCCTCCTACACTATGTAATTTTCTCCTACATACTGAAGTTAAATTTAGTTTATGCTTAAGTCTAATTATGCATTAATCACCTTCTTCATGAGCTTTTTTCAAAAACTTCACTATAAACAAGCTGAAAATGTTCAAGTACATTTGCTTAACTTCAGCTTCAATATGCTTACATTTTTTATGAAATTCATAATTAAATTCTTCTGTTTACTTTCCTAATACTTGGCATTAAACATGCTTCTATAGGATGGGTACGATTTGCGTTGTTGTTACTATGAATGAGAGGTGGACTCTTGATTTCAAATACTTGAATCATGATAAAAAACGTGTTCTGCTTAATAAGCATGTATCATTCAATACTTTCCTAAAGAAAATTAGTGAAGTTACAAATATTGATTCAAGCAGATATTCACTAAAAGTATGATTTGATATCAAACTAAATACAAGCAAAGGAATGCTTGTAAGTTCAGATGAAGAACTCAGTACCTGTATATATTTGCTTACAACTGATTCATCCTATAAGAATTGCCATTTCGTCGTCGAAAAAATACAATATTCAGAATCTGCAGTATTCAAACAATCTCTTTTATATTGATCGGAGCCAACCCTGCACCACTAGAGAGCGGCGAGAACAGTTGATGCAGCTTTTACTCGAATATGTCGGGGTCGAATCCACATGAGATAGATTTGGGAATTGGATTCCTATCTAAACTAGCAATGCGTATTTGATCTTAATTACGCTTCCAATCATAATTGTTCTTTTGATTACTTCTACTTTTATACTAATGAGATGTTAAATTAAACTAAGAATAATTTCTAGAAGGGTTTTATAATAGGTAACGAGGTACTAGGGAAGTGACTTTCCGCTAGGTGAATACTTGACGGGTTCTAAAGTCTAAGGCAAAGTTGTTATCTTGGGGATTACGATATAGCCAATTCACAGAAACTGCTCACTCTATACCTCTCGGTAGCTTGAGTGACTTTGCCCTAATTGACTTTCTCAAGACCAATTGGGTGTCAAAATTGTGCAAGCAATATAGGATCAAGTCGGGTATTACTATATCTATATTTAACCCTTTAATTGGGGCTATCAATTTTCTTGAGTACGTCCCAATTCCTTGTTGGACTAATTTTCCTAGACTCAAACCCTCTTTCTCAAGAAGAACCCAAGTCAAATAGGCACAAAGTAGTGTTTGCAACCACTAATTCAACATGGAAAACTCAAATCGGTCCAAATATCAAACACCCATAAATATCTAAGCCTTAAAAAGAAAGACTCACCAAATACCCACACTAGGGTTGAGCCACAACCCTAGCTAATAGGTCTAGCTACTCATAATGGTGGAAGAAAACATGTAATTAGATGAAGAATGACCTATATAATTTATTTACAAGCTATTAATTGAAGATTCAATGATAAACCCACTATAAAATTATTCAAAATTGTAAAAACTGCCGTTCATGTGCTCAGTTAAAAGATAGATAACCTAAAAATTTGAAAAAGTATTATTTATACAAGGCCAATTTTTCTGCACTAAAATACCCCAGCGAAGGTACCGTGGACCGCAAAAGATGCAAGCGGCCGCGGTGAGGCTTTTTAGCTTGACTTCGTAACTCTCTGAATCTGGATACCGCGGGCCGCATAAAATGCACCACAGCCACGGTGGCGTCACTGCGGCCCGCATAAAATGCTCTGCGGACCGCGCTGGCTTCAATCGCCTAAAGTACCAACTCTCTGAATCCCCTCTCCACGGACCGCATAAAATGGATTGTGGCCGCGCAGAGGCCACTGCGGTCCGCACAAAATGGGTTGCGACCGTAGTGCTTGAGCCTCCAAAATTTGCACCTCTCTGAATCTCATCACTGCGGACCGCACTAAATGGATTGCGGCCATGGTGGGTCTATTGCAGCTGTGCTTTGACTTATTCTTGGTACTTATGCATGTTTCACTCCTTTTTGAGCTGGTTTTGACTACTTGTCACTTTTGTTACCAAACCCGACAAACACGTACAACATGTAAGCCTTTGAAACTATTTGTATACATTTTTAATCCAAAACTCAAGTAAAAAGGAGTGTAAAATGAACTAGAATCCCTAGTTATCAACTTCCCCAAACTTAAGCTTTTTCTTGTCCTCAAGCAAACAAAATAAGTCCCACCTCCTTAATAGTAAAACCAAGAAAATTCAGCTGGCCTATAGTGACCTCATCTAGCATCAATTGGGACTAACAATTGCCCTTAAATCAAATGAATCATTAACACATTCAACCTTTTAAGCACCATGGTTTTAGTGCGACACAAAAGCATCAAGAATTGACTCAATCCATCAAGGAAACTCTTTCTACTACTTTGGTCATTATGGAACCCAAACTCATATATCCTCAACTTTCCCTAAGCAAACCTCACTCTCAGGTTGTGGCACTCAAAACTAGGATTGTGGAAGATACACTCATCTCTCTCAAAGAAAGGTCACAAGTCCGGCTCTTAGTACCATAAGCTTGTCCCTTATGTGAGTCACCACTGATGTAAGCTTCATTCAATTCAAGATCATATAGGGCTTTTGTGGAGATATAGTGAAGGCTTTTGATTCAGGGTAGGAAATGTTTGATCTAAGTAGGTTCCATCTTCCGCTAAGCACTTTATTTCTTTATTTTGGCACACATTCTCTTGACTTTTTGAGTCATTTACTTCTTTTTTAGAGGTTAGAGAGACACAATGTCACTCTTTCTTGTTCTTTTCAAACCTTTTTCTCCTTTCTAAACTTTCCACACCTTTCATCTCTTTTCTTTCATTGAATCCCTTCATTTCTTCTACATTGTTCATTCTTTTTTAATTTTGATTTTCTTTCTTTTTCATTGCCTTTTTTTTTCTTCATTTTGTACCTTTTACCACTTTGTTGTATTCCTCGTCTCCCCCCCCCCCCAAACTTATTCTTTTGCCTTGTGCTAAGGAAAGATAGGGTACCAAGAGAGGGTCTTTTTAGAATGGGCAAAGGCTTATATCATGGTTTTTGAAAGAAAAAGGGCTATGGCTCGACAGTGTTGACTAGGGATAGTATCATTGGTAGGGTATGGAAGTTTTCAAGATATCATTTGGATCAAGGAGGTCCTATAATCACTTTTTAAGTTAAATTACACTTAGGATTTTGCCTATACAAACATTCAGGGCAAGTTCTAGACTAATGGCATGGGACTTGGACCTACAATTCAAATTCTAACCACACAAGCTATAGGATTGCTAAAGAGACAGAGTTAGGGGCCCACAATAACCTTAGCCAAGATTTGAGCAACACAATGGTCCTGAAAAACCACTTGATGATTATCGGTCAACACAAGAGTCTAAAGTTTACAACTTTCGCCATCATATACACAACAATTAGTTTTTGACCATAGGATCAAAGGCAAATGTGTTAGGCCTAAGTGAAGATTTGCTTGATGCACCATTACTCGTTAGCTACTATTTACAAAAAATGAAAATAAAATAGACTCAAACCCTTAAGAAGGTTTTCATGCCATCCATCATCGGGAAGAGCCACCCGGTTCACACAAATTCTACCTTTGGAAAGAACGGTGGCATTAAGAAAACCAAAGGCTTATTGAACGCAAAAACTCAAAATAAGAAGCTACCAAAATGAAATAAGAAGCTATGAAAGAAAATGCGGAAAGTAAAATGAATATGTACAATAGGGAATTTACACGAATATATATAAGGGGGAATGAATATATACATCAGAAAGTAACTTTATATACAGACCAAAGTTGTAAAATACAAAAAAGTGAAATACTTGTAAAATTACATACATACCAAAAGTAAAAATCAAAGCATAATAAAAGGAAAATAGTATCATATTTACAACACCATATCATCCAAATAGGGCTACCCCCTCAAATGAAATCTAGCATTGTCCTCAATGCTAAGTAACAAAAAATAGCTCAAACGAAAGGATAGAGAGTAAAGAGAAACTCCGTATTGGCCCTCCGTCTGCATAGGATCATGAGCCTGGGTCCCTGGGTCCTCGGATTGCTCCTGAGCCTATGACTCGATCCTTGTAGCCTGTGTTTGCACTGGGGCATTGGCCTGTACTGGTACCTAGGGCTGGCTAGAGGAACCTTCCTGAGGCTCTGCAAACTCGATCACTGCATCATCAATACGGGGAATCACCTTTCTCCTCTTCGGTGCCCTCTCTACATCCTACTCCTGCTCAGGCTGGACTGCTGGGGTCAGGTCATGCAATAACAGCTCCAATGGCAAGTGATCAGAAGCCTTCATTTTCTCCACTTTCACTCTCAACTCCTTCACTGACTCCTTTGATGCTTGAGTCTTTCTCAACTTTTTTGTCTCCTTTTCCAGCTCCTTCAATGCTTTCCCATGAGTACATATAACATTCAATATCAACTGTTGGTTCTCTAAGAGCTTCTTCTGGTTGTCCAAAAACTCCTTGAGAGTGTCGTCAACTGACTGTGAGACCTGTAGTTAAGGGGGTACAGACTGGGCTGCCACCGAGGTAGAAAGCACAAACAACTTAGAAGTAGATGCCTGCATCCAGTTATTGATACTGGCAAGGGTCTGGCTCAAACGGTGGGCAGTCAATAGGTAGGCTGAAGATGATGGGATATTTGGGGCAGTGGTAGTAGAGGGTCCTAGGGTAGTAGATGAGGGAGGCTGAGTAGGAGATACTATTACTACTAGCTCTTCAAACTGGCCAGTAGAAGCAGTGGATTTGCCTTTAGGATATTTGCCTTTGGGGTTGTCATCACTCTACAGGCTGTACCAGGAAAAAGGTGCCTTTGGCTTCACCTTCACATCAAACTTCCTCTTCTCCACCTCCAAGTCATCAAGGTACATAGTCAGGAAATGAGGGAAGGGATATGATTTATCACCTTCATTGACCACTCGTGTGATTACCCTAGACATCACATTCCCAACGTTGATCGGGTGCCCCGCCATAATAGAAGACACCAAAATTGCCCGAGAGATAGGCTGAGAGTTCTCATGAGTATTAGGATCCAACCTGCTGCATACGAACATCTCCCAACCCTTTGCTTTGAAGTTTAGAGTCCTCCTCAAAGTTTGGACTCTTGCTGTCAACCATGCTGGGGTGGTGGCCCGGGAGTGCCAGGTATTCTACCAACCACGGACGGGCTACCTCGCCCAATGCTACCTTCTCTAAATACAGAGTTTCATCTTCCTCCATAAAGCCCAAGTAATCATTGACTGTCTTCCCATCGAACTTTACTATCAAATTTCGTACTTTAGTCACTTTAGTGCCCTTTTTTATGTGGGCAACATAGTGTAGAACTCCTTGACTAAGTGCTCATTGGAATCCTCAATGTTGCCAATGAAATAATCCCAGCATGTTCTCTCTCTCAATTTCCTCAGCATATTAAGGTTGTGAGGTAGAAGGTCCTTCGTAATGAATTTCTACTCAAGTATCAACTTCCTCTCGGGGCACCATTCTGTGAACTTATGTTATGCCACTTCACTAACAAACCTATCTTGCCAAGCCTCTGGTTATTTGGTTCTCTCTAACCCTCCTACTTGGGGCACACCCCCTCCTTCTTCTTCTGTTGGGTCCTTACCGAGTGTTGAAGTAGTAGGTGAGGTAGAAGAGGCATTGTGACCGCTCTCAGTTAAGCCCTCAGACGACTTAGAAGAAATCTCGATTAAAGCTTGAGCAATGGGAGAAGATGGAGGTGTGGGCACATCTGTCAACCTAAGCCTCCTCGGCTAGTAAGGAACACGCTCCAGCATTAACTCAGAGTCAGATGCCTCCTGGGAGGGTAGATACTCACTTCCCTCAGAATGGAAAGTATCTCTATTTGCAGCCCTCATTTCCTTTCTAGTTTCCCCGATTGCTTTTCGGACTTAAAGGGTCAATTTAATTGTACCTCGTCCCCTACCCGAGGAGGAATCTCCTTTTCCTTTTTGCTTTTCACCATCGTCTCTTGATTTGACCATTGTCTGCAAGTGGAATTCAGTTAAAGCTTGTTAGTACCACAGTATCAGAGAATCAGTGAAGAGTATGCATTAAAGTAACTGACTGCGGACCATATAAAATGCAGTGCGGATTCCAAGGGACCACCGCGAATCGCACAAAATGGTACCGCGGTCCGCATTGAGGTGAGGGTCAGAATACCCACTCTCTGATTCCAGACACCGCGAACCACAAAAAATCGACCGCGGTCGCGGTCCTCAACATTTACCTTTCTGATGTTTTGCCACCGCGGTCCACATAAAACGGCATTGCGAACCGTAGAGAAGTAGCGCAGACAGTAGAAAAACCATTGCAGTCGCGGTAAGCTTTACCCAGCAACACCAACCTAGGGTTTCAGTTTTTTCACATTTTTAGCCTAATTTTCACATATTATTGATCCCCTAGGTTTTCAATCACTATTCTTTAAATAGTTAACCCTAATCTAACACATTATGCAATCCTAAGCTAAAAACTGAAAGAAAAATGAAGAAAAAGAAGTATAACTAACTAATAAAAAGAAAATAAAACAAAGTGAAAAATTAGGTAAAGATTAAAAATACCAATAATGAGATGCAGTAAAGATGAATGAGACTCAGTGACTGAAACTTCACAGTTGAGGCTTGATGAACAGTGCCTTTCTTTTCTTCTATTTAGTAGACAAATGAGCGAGAAGTTTTAAATAAAGGCCTGAGGTTCTATTTATAGAAAAGGAACCTGGGACTCACTATACCCACCCACCGTGGGGACCACAAGAAATGCACTGCGGCCCGCAGTACTCAAAAAAATGAAGCACTTGGGAGACAACCACTACGGACAGCAAGAAATGCTCTGCGGCCGCGGTGGGCCATCGCGGACTGTATAAAATTCATTGCGGCTGCGGTTCCAATCTTCATAGAGCCACCACTATTTACCAATCAACACTGCGGACCGCATTGAAATTTTTCCCCGCAATAACGCCTTTGCAGCCACAAGAAATGCAATGCGGCCGCAGTGCAAACTTCAGAGAGTGATATTTTTTCAACTTGGTCCAGCGCTGCATCAAAACAATCCTACATACATCGCACAACCAGTTAGTCCAAAAGCAAATCCTACAATAAGCAGAAAATCAAAGAAAAACAAAAAGAAAGAACATAGGTTGCCTCCCATGAAGCGCCTGATTTAACATTGTAGAACGACACAAGTTACCATCAAATCACTTTAGATGGATCAATGCCACCACGTGGCTGTCATCAATCTTCCCAAGGTAGTGCTTGACTCTGTGCCCATTAAATCTGAAGACCTTTCCATTTTTGTTTTTCAAGTCAAGTGCACCAAACGGAGTCACAAACACCACTTCAAAAGGTCCAGACCATTTCGTCTTAAGCTTTCTCGAAAACAGACGTAACCAAGAATTGAACAAGAGAACCAAATCACCCACTTTGAACTCCTTGCCACGAGCATACTTATCATGAAGGTACTTCATCTTGTCCTTGTACAAGGACGAATTGGAGTAGGCATGGAATCCAAATTCATCAAGTTTATTAAGCTGCTCTACACGAAGATTCGCTACCACATCCCATTCAAGATTCAGCTTCCTCAAAGCCTACATGGCCTTGTGCTCTAACTCAAACGGTAAATGGCATGCTTTCCCAAGCACCAACCGGTACGAAGACATACCAATCAGAGTCTTGTAAGAAGTCCTATAAACCCATAGAGCATCATCCAATTTCTTTGACCAATCGGTCATATTTGAATTGACCGTCTTTGACAATATACTCTTAATTTCCCTGTTTGAGACTTCAACTTGGCCACTCGCCTAAGGATGATAAGGAGTAGAAATTTTGTGATTGACTCCATACTTTGTAAGCAAAGTGTCAAAAGCTCTATTACAAAAATGAGACCCCTCATCACTTATGATTGCACGAGGAGTGCCAAACCTAGTAAAAATGCTCTTCTTGAGAAATGCAATAACACTCCGAACCTCATTGTTAGGTAAATCCACGACCTCGGCCCACTTTGAAACATAAACAACCACCACAAGAATGTATGTGTTCCCACACGAGCTAACAAACAGGCCATAAAATCAATGCCACATACATTAAAAATATCGACTTCAAGAATAGTATTGAGAGACATTTCATCTTTCTTCGAAATTCTGCCCGCTCTTTGACATTCGTCGCACCTCTTCACAAGTTCACTTGCATTTTTGTAAAAAGTTGACCAGAAAAACCCACAACTAAGAACCTTCAAAGTTGTCCTTGCCCCATCGTGATGACCACCATAGGGTGAGGAATGACAAGCCTCTAAGATACGCAATTGCTCCTCTTTCGGAACACACCTTCGGATCACTCCATCCAATCAGATCTTGAACAAGTACGCCCATCCCAATAGAAGTCCAAACTAACCCATTTGAGCTTCTTCATTTGGTTAGAAGAGAGCTCACACGAGATTATTCCAGTCATAAGGAAATTAGCAACGTCCGCAAACCATGGCATATCATTCATCGACACAGAAAGGATGCTCATCGGGAAATGAGTCATTTATCTCTAGGCCATCACGAGGCCTCCCCTCCTCCTCCAAGCGGGACAAGTGGTCTGCCACTTGGTTTTCACAAACCTTCCGATCCACAATCTCCAAATCAAACTCTTGAAGTAACAAGACCTATTGCATCAGCCTAGCTTTAGAATCCTTCTTCATCATCAAGTACCGAAGCGCGGCATGATCGGTATGAATTATGACTTTCGCGCCCATGAGATAGGGCCAAAAATTTTCCATTGCGAACATAATAGCCAAAAGCTCTTTTTCAGTCACTGTGTAGTTCACTTGACCATCATTAATTGTCTTGCTCGTGTATACACCGAATGAAACATTTTATTCACTCTTTGACCCAAAACCACCCCAACCGCAACATCACTTGCGTCGCACATGAGCTCAAAAGGAAAGCTCCAATTGGGTGCGACAATAATAGGAGTGGTGGTCAACTTGTGCTTGAGAAGTTCAAAAGCTTGCATATATCTCTCATCAAACACGAACTTAGCATCCTTTTCCAATAACTTTGCACAAAGGATTCACTACCTTAGAAAAATCCTTGATAAATCTCTGGTAGAACCCCGCATGCCCAAGAAAACTTCTAACCCTCCTGATAGAAGTAGGGGGAGGGAGCCTTTAAATCACCTCTATTTTAGCTTTGTCCATCTCTATGCCGTGTTTTGAAATTTTATGGCCAAGGAATATGCCCTCCTCAACCATGAAGTGGCATTTTTCCCAGTTGAGCACAAGATTGGTTTCTTCACACCGGGCCAACACCCTATCAATATTCTTCAAGCATTCATCAAATGAGTCACCCACGACACTAAAGTCATCCATGAACACCTCCAAAATATCTTTTACCATGTCGGTGAAAATGGCTATCATACACCGCTGGAATGTAGCCGGTGCATTACACAACCTAAATGACATCCTAGAAAAGGCAAAGCTACCATAAGGGAAAGTGAAAGTGGTCTTCTCCTGATCTTCCAGAGCAATCAAAATTTGGTTGTACCTAGAATACCCATCCAAGAAATAATAAAATGCACGGCCCGCAAGTCTGTCTAGCATCTGATCAAGAAAAGTCAATGGAAAGTGATCCTTGCGGGTCACTTTGTTCAACTTGCAGTAATTTATGCACACCCTCTATCCAGTGACTGTCCTTGGGGGAATTAGTTCATTTTGCACATTGGTCACCACGGTCATACCACCCTTCTTTGGCACACATTGTACCGGTGAAGTCCAAGAGCTATTAGAGAAGGGGTATACAACCCCGGCATCCAACCACTTGATCACCTCTTTTATCACAACTTCTTGCATTGTCTTATTCAACCTCCTTTGATGTTCCAAGAAGGGCTTTGCATCATCTTCAAGAATAATCTTGTGCATACAAAAGGCGGGGTTTATTCCCCGAGTATCAGCTAAAGTTCATCCAATTGCCTTCTTCTACTTTTGGAGCACTGCCAATGTGGCATCTACCTGCATGTTAGTAAGTCAAGAGGAAAGAATAACTAGTAAAGTTGAACTAGGGCCTAAGAATTCATACCTGAAGTATGGAGGCAACCGCTTCAACTCCAACACCAAAGGTTCCTCGATTAAGGGTTTTGTTGGTGGAGTCTTCCTATTCTCAAGATCCAAAGAGAGTTTCCTATGCTCATAAGAGTAAGAGCCTATTCCATGTAAAGCATTGACACACTCCACATGGCCTTCATCCTCATTTGCATCAAGATTCAACAAAACTGCCTCTAGAGGGTCCTCCACATTAATCATTGCACTAGTATCATCAATTATCACTGCCGTGACAAGATCCCGAAAAGAGCACACTTTAGAACTGTTGGGATGCTTCATTAATATGCACACATGAAATACCACTTTCTCATCACTCACCCAGAAGGTGAGTTCCCATGCTTCCACATCAACTAAGGCATTCCCGCTTGCAAGGAAAGGTCTTCCCAAGATTATTGGCACCTAAAAATTGACCTTGTAGTCAAGAATCACAAAATCAGCCGGCACGATAAATTTGTCCACCCAGACAAGAACATTATCAATAATACCCAAAGGCCTCTTCATTGATCTATCTGCCATTTGCAATCTTATGAAAGTCGGTCTCAGTTGTCCAATACCCGAAGTCTTAAAAACTGAGTAGGGCATCAAGTTGATACTTGCCCCCAAATCACATAGGACTTTTGCAAAGTTTGCACTACCAATGGTGCAAGGAATGTGGAAAGCATCGGGTTCTTCTAGCTTCGGAGCCATAGAATGCACTATTGCATTAACTTGGTGGGTCATCTTGATAATTTCACAATCCATGGATCTTTTCTTCGTCACCAAGTCTTTCATAAATTTAGCATAACCCGGCATTTGTTCTAGAGCCTCCACCAAAGGCACATTAATGGATAAGCTCTTCATCATGTCAATGAATTTCATAAACTAATTCTCATTTTTTTATTTCGCTAGCCTTTGAGGATAAGGTAGAGGTGGCCTTGGCAAAGGTGTCTTGGCTTTAGGCACAACCATTTTCGGCATGTCTATTACGAATTCCCTGGGCGGGTTCACGTCATTCTGAGTTTCCACCTCGTTATCTTGGATATTAATCCGCACTTCTTCATTGAAGTTCTCTTAAATCACATTCTCAACCACCAAAGGGGCCTCATTCTTTTGCAAAACAACTTAATTGCTTGTTGATTGGAGGAATTCACGTCACTTTCGCGTCCACTCCTTGTAGTTACCACCATTATATGACCAATATTGTTACCACCCTTCGAGTTGACTACCGTATCACTAGGTAGAGCCCCCTTAGGGCAAGTGTTCAAGGATTGTGAGATTTGGCCTAACTGAATCTCCAAGTTTCTGATTGAAGTATTGTGGGAAGCCAATTGGGTATCCGAGTCAGCATCCTTCTTCATCATCTATTCGAACATTATTTCAATTCTCCCCATTTCTTAGTTTGATGAACTAGGACCTTGGGATAGAAATGGGGATGGATTGTTGGTTTGTTGATACATTGGGGGCCTTTGAAAGACTTACCCCCAATTTTCTTGGTTGTTGTTCCAACAGCCCTAATTATTGTTTCCACCCCAGTTGTTGTTGTTGCCATTCCAATTACCCTGATTGTTCTGATTATTATTCTGGTTGCCCCAATTTGGATTTTGGTAGTTGTTCCCCTAATTATTGTTGCCTTGTTGTTGTTGATTACTCCAATTGCCTTGGGATCTCCATTATTGTTGGTTGGAAGAATTGCGCCTTTTGGCCTTGATCAAATTGATCCGAACTCTCTTGATTTTGTTGGCTTCTTTGTCTCTTTTTGTTCACTAGCATATTGACACCCTCCATGGCATTTACTTGTCGTGGAATTGAACCTATTGTAATTGTGCCTTTCCTAAATGGTTCATTGTGGTTGTTAGTTATGTTATTGCCTGTCCATGATCATGAAGCTCCTTGTGCAAGTGAATGACCGTGGTATCACCCTGTGGCACATTTGCTCTACTTTGCCAAGCGGAGGACGTGTCAGCCATTTCATCCAATATTGCATTAGCCTCATCATATGGTGTTTTCATGAAATTTCCCCTGGCGAGTTGGTTCATAACGCATTGATTAGTGATGTTAATGCCCCAGTAGAAGGTTTGTTGTATCATTGCCTCGGTCATATCATTGTTGGGGCACTCCTTTACCATACTCCGATATCTCTCCCATATTTCATGTAATGGTTCGTTGGGCTCCTGTTTGAAGGCTAAGATTTCATCCTTCAAAGTTTCCATGTGCCCCGGTGAGAAAAACTTCACAATGCATTTATCCGCCAACTGATCCCAAGTAGTGATGGAATGGTTGGGAAGCTGTTCAAGCCAATCCAAAGCCTTCCCCATCAATGAGAAAGGGAATAATCTCAACCAAAGTGCATCTTCGAACACATTTGCTTGCTTGCTCCCCCAACAGGTATCCACGAAACCCTGAAGGTGCTTGTAAGCATTCTGATAGGGAGCACCTGTGAAATACCCTCGTTGCTCAAACAATGTCAGCATCACATTTGTAATTTGAAGATTGCCCGCCCAGATCTAGGGTGGGACAATTGCACTTGTATATACTTGGTTGGGGAGCACTCGAGGAGCCACTCTTGGAGGTGGTGAGGGAGGGTCCAAAACATTATCATTGGCATGGAGTCCTGTCCTTTGTGCTTGAGGTAGAAGAGGCACCTCATCATCTCCATAATCATCAACCTCCTCCCCCGGGATCACATTTCAAAGAGGATCATTGTTGTTATTGTTTGCCGCCATTTTAGTACCTAAATTGGCGACACACACAAATTAGTATCACAGAAGGAAAGAAAAAAAATACACAAAACTATTTAGATAGATAGCCAAAATCGTTAGCTCCCCGGCAACGGCGCCAAAAAGTGATCAGGACCAAACCAACACCACTATAGGGCGGCGAGAGCGATCGGTGCAGCTTTTACCCGAATAGGTCAGGATCGAATCCACAGGGAGCTAGATTTAGGAATTGGATTCCTATCTAAACTAGCAATGCGTATTTGCTCTTAATTACGCTTCCAATCATAATTGTTCTTTTGATTACTTCTACTTTTATACTAATGAGATGCTAAATTAAACTAAGAACAATTGCTAGAAGGGTTTTCTAATAGGTAACGAGGCACTAGGGACTATCAATTCTCTTGAGTACGCCCCAATTCTTTGTTGTACTAATTCTCCTAGACTCAAATCCTCTTTCTCAAGAAGAACCCAAGTCAAACAGGCACAAATTAGTGTTTGTAACCACTAATTCAACATGGAAAACTCAAATCAGTCCAAATATCAAACACCCATAAACATCTAAGCCTTAAAACAAAAGACCCATCAAATACCCACACTAGGGTTGAGCCACAATCCTAACTAATAGGTCTAGCTACTCATAATAGTGGAAGAAAATATGTAATTAGATGAAGAATGACCCATATAATTTGTTTGCAAGCTAATATTGAAGATTCAATCGTAAACCCACTATAAAATTACTCAAAAATAGTCAAAAACCATCGCTCAAGTGCTCAGCTAAAGATAGATAATCTAAAAATCTAAAAATGTAGTATTTATACAAGGCTAATTTTTTTGGACAAAAATACCCCTGCGGAGATACTGCAGAAAATGCACTGCGACTGTTGTAAGGCTTTTTAGCTTGACTTCTAAACTCTCTAAATCAGGCCACTGTGGGCCGCATAAAATGCACCACGGCCATGGTGGCTTCACTGCGGTTCGCATAAAATGCTCCGTGGACTGCGCTGGCTTCAATCGCCCAAAGTACCAACTCTCCGAATCCCCTCTCTGCGGACCACATAAAATGGATTATGGCCGCGAAGAGGCCACTGCGGTCCACACAAATTGGGTTGCGGCCGCAGTTCTTGAGCCTCCAAAATTTTCACCTCTCTGAATCTCATCACCACGGACCGCACTAAATGGATTGCGGCCGCGATGGGTTTGTTACAGCTGTGCTTTGACTTATTCTTGGTACTTGTGCATGTTTCACTCCTTTTTGAGCTGGTTTTGACTACTTATCACTTTTTTGACCAAACCCTGTAAACAAGTACAACATGTAAGCCTTTGGGACTATTTGTATATATTTTTAATCCAAAACTCAAGTAAAAATGAGTGTAAAATGAACTAGAATCCCTAGTTATCACATATGCAATAGATTCAGAACCTTTTGCTGATTATCAACATGAACTAGGGTAGCTAATAATGGAAGTACACATAGAGCAACAATCTTCTAATATTACAGCTGCTTCAGAATATATAATACTTCAACAATTACCCGCTCCTCCAATAAATTCAAACTAGTTTGTCGATGCCCAAGAAAAAGAAGGACAGCTAATATTGCAAATTGACAAATAACACACAATCCAACAAAGTTTTTTGTTACCTTCTGCAATGATAAGCAATAACGAAGATAAAGTAAACATAGAGCTTATACCGATAACATTAGATAAAATTAAAGAAATTGATGAAACTTTTAGTGCTTCTAGAAATCAATAAAAAGAGTGAGGAGAAAGCTGAAAGAATCTCCACCATGTAAAATACTTAGGCACGATGCGTTGCATGAAGAAGTAAGAGTAGGATCAATTTTTGAGAACAAACAAAACATGACTAAGTTTTTCTACAGATTGGAGATAAACCAGAAAGTTGAATTCACTACTGTTAGATCATGTCCAAAGAGATACGAGCTGAAATGCATTGTGGAGAAATGTGGTTGGAAAATACGTGCTACCAGAATAAAAAATTCCACACTTTTCAGGGTGATAAAATATCACAACAACCATTGTGATGACCCGACCCATCGTCTCATGAGTTACCGCTCTGTTTCCCCCATTTTATGCTTCTTCATGTTTCATTATCAGTATTTGGTGAGTTATAGTTGATTCGGATTGGTTTGGTAGAAATGAGGCACTTGGTCTCTTTAAGGAAGGCTTAAGTTAGAAAAGTCAACCGGACATTAACTTATGAGTTATAGGGCTCGAATGAGATTTTTGGTGATTTGGTTAGCTTCGAGGGATGATTTTTCACTTAGGAGGGTGATCAGAATTAATTTTGGAGGTCCGGTGTAGAATTAGGCTTGAATTGGCGAAGTTAGTAATTTGGCGATTTCCGGTTGATAGGTGAGATTTTGATTCGAGGGTCAGAATGGAATTCCGAGAGTTGATGTAGCTTCATTATGTGATTTGTGATGTGTGTGCAAAATTTCAGGTTATTCAGATGTCGTTTGGTTGGGTTTTTGATCGAATGCGTGTTTCGGAAGTTTTTGAAGAACTTAGGCTTGAATCCGATGAGAATTGATGATTTTAGTCTTTTTTGATGTGTTGCGATGATTGGAACAAGTTTGGATAATGTTTTAAGATATGTTGGTGCTTTGGTTGAGGTCCCGGGGGCCTCGGGGTGAGTTTGGATGGTTAAACGGGGAGTTTGGACTTTGCATTTTTTCTGAAGAGTTGATGCAACTAGTATTCTCGCTTCTGCGGGTCTTGGACCGCAGAAGCGGAGACGCTTAAGTGGAGGGTTTTAACGCAGAAGCAGCCCATCGTATGGTAAGGTAGTTCCGCGGAAGCGAAACAATTTTCGCATCAGCGGGTCCGCAGAAGTGGACGGGTAACCGCAAAAGCGGTTTTGGGATTTTAATGAGTTTTTGCGGAAGCAAAAAAGAACCGCAGAAGCGGTATCGCGGAAGCGGAGGTAGTGACCGCAGAAGCGGAAATCCCTGGTGAACAGAAGGGTTTTTATTGGACATTTCATCCGCGAGCTAATTATTTTTCCACCATTATTGAGTATTTTGAGAGCTCTTTGGGGCAAATTGAAGAGGTATTCAAGAAGGATTAATTGGAGGTAAGTTCCTTGGCCTAAATACACGAGATTATGATAGATTTAACATGGAAATTGGTTGAAATTCACCAAAAAGGGGTAAAGCTAGGGCTTGAGTTTTTTATACTTCAAATTGGGATTTGATAGGTCATTAGAGCTCGGATTTGGAAGTTCTTGGTATGTATGAACTCGTGGCGAGACGAGGAATCCAATAATGTGAGTTCTGTAATTTTTTAGGATGCGGGCCTGAGGCTCGGGTTTTGCTAGTTTCGAGATTTTTGCTATTTCTCAATTGTTTTCGATTAGGTATTGTTCCCTTAGCATATTGTGATGTATTCGCTCTAATTTTGGATAGATTTGACGTGCGTGGAGGCTGGTTTGAGGAGAAAAGGCATCGCGGGCTAGAGATTTTACCGGTTCGAGGTGAGTAATGATTGTAAATGATAGTCTAAGGGGTCGTTTGGTAGCTGGTTAGAAGAAGGGTTATACATGTATAAGGGATAACATAACTTATACCATGTTTGGTAGACATTAGTTGTGTTGTATAAAATTCTGCATAACTAATACCATGTTTGGTTGACAATTTTCAATTATGCATAAATAATACATGTATAAGTTATGACTCAATATGTGTGTTATTTTATGCAGGGTAGAAGATGGAATAACTAATACATATATTAGTAATACATGGATAAAATATTGAAATGATAAATTTACCCCTCTCACTTTACACATAAGGCTTCCCTGGGTTAATCAATTTCTACTTGGAAGTTTGTTCTCAAGAACTGCTTCCGAGGCTTTANGTATAGTTGTAAACAAGCATTTTACTTTAAATTTTATATAATGTATATCAATTTCTAATACAACAAACCAAACATTCAAAAAAATTATCTCTGCATTACTTATCCCTGCATAACTAATACATACATAACTAATCCCTGCATTACTTATCCCTACATAACTTATCCCTGCATAACTCTAACCGGTAACAAAACGACCCCTAAGGGTTTGAAACCCCGGATTTGCACATCATAATGTTATATTGAGGTGACTTGCACGCCGGATATGAGCGTGGGGTAGAGCACCGTTGGGGATTGTGACTTGGTCCATCTAGGTTGTTGATTTTTACCGCGTATTTGACTGAAACTACTTGTTATCATCATAATTTGGGCTGATTGCCATGTTTTGGATTCGTGCCAACTATGTGAATCCTTCAGGGATTGATATCACTGTTTTCGCATTATTTTGAATACTATTTGATCCCGGTCCAGGGTTTTAATACTGATTTGCAAACTCAGCCATTTTTCTAAGATTTGAAAACTTAAACAACATTTTATTGACGTTTTGAGCTGAAAACTGTTATTATAATATTGCCAAAGTGGCTTATGTTGATTTCTGGACAGAGCATGGATCGGGTTGCGCGCTGCAGCAGTGATTTTGAAACAGTGGTAGCAATGACACTGTATGATGTGACTTGAAGCAGTGGTAACAATGACACTGTATGATGTAAATTGGTCGGGTAACAATGACTGACCAGGAATTAATTGATGCCACGAGATGGCTTGTTATTGCGCTTGGGCTGTAGGAGCCCCTCCAGAGTCTGTACACACCCCCAGTGAGCGCCGTCGACGATAAATAAATATGGATGGTTCGGGCTGCACGCCGCAGTAGCTACTGGAATGTACCATCATATGCATTGCATTGCACTCATGCATTGGTTCCTGGTTGTATTACGTGTCATGACATTCAGCACTCTCATTTCATTGGCATCTATGCTACTTCTTGCAATTTTTACCTAATACCCTGGTGTTATTTGTTGATGGAGTGTTGTGCCCGAGGGGCTGACTTACGTGCTGACTTGCACTATCTGTTTCGCATTTATTTGCTTAAATATTGAAAAGATATATTTTTAAAAGAGGTTTTAACTGAGCCCAGATGTTTTCTAAAGGATTTCATGGTTTTATTGTTTTTTGTACTGTTCTATATAGCATGATGGAGTGCCTTACGTGATTTCTTGCTGTTCAGCTATTGTTTACTTTTATTACTCACTAATTTGGAGTACTCATTTTACTCCCTGCACCTCGCGTGCAGTTGCAGGTATTTGTTATCCAGTAGTGGGTTTGAGCTGATTGAGGATTTTGTTATCGTAGCTGAGCAAGGTGACCGCCGCCGTTCGCGGCACCGGACTTCGTCTTTTTGATTCTAAATTCTATTCTGTATATTATTGGCCCTGTAGTCGTGTTTAGACTTCTCTAGATACTCGTGACTTGTGACACCCTGGTAGGGCTGTGTTGGGTTGTAAACATCGATTATTGTTGTCATTAAGTTGTATTTATCTAATCATTTATGTTTAATAACTTTGAAAGAGGCGTTGTTGTTCTGTTGGCTGGCCTTGTCTTCACGAGAGGCACCATCACGATTGCATTGGGAATTGGGTCGTGACAAGTTGGAATCAGAGCCTAGGTTACTAGGTCTCACGAGTCATGAGCAGGTTTAGTAGAGTCTCGCGGATCGGTACGGTGACGTCTGTATTTATCCTTGAGAGGCTGTAGAACCTTTAGGAAAACTTCACCTTCTTGGAATTCTTATCGTGCGTACTTAATTCAGCGTGAGATGTAACTCTTGAAATTCCTTCCACACGTCTGTATGCGCACTTGAGCGCTCAGTAGTATATGTGTCTTGATGGCTGGTGATTCCCCGATCAAGAGGCGAGATGTGATCTCTGTGAGTTTGATGTTGGGCCATTCTGGAGGACTTGAGGCCGGATCTTTGCCTATGGCTTGAGCACCGAGGTGCTGATTGTGCGAGCAAGTGTTTTGAACTTATATGTTCGGTATTATCCTTATTAGCCAGAATGGCAGTTGGATATCCATGTGATGAGTATGATTGTACTGCGAGATGTATCTATATAATTTGGTAGCATCGAAGAAGTCTGCTGGATAATAAATGAGCTATTAAGTGTTCATTTTCTATTGTGATTTGATGTATAGACCTGAGTTATGGGCGCGTGCAGAATATTGTCATGTCTCCTAGTTAGGGAGTGAAGTGCCTTACAAGTGGCGGTATGAGTACAGACCCAGAAAGACTAAATGACTGCGTAATGTGTATGACGGTGAAAGGTATGCTGAAATAATAAATTGAGGCAAAGCATGTGGGTTATCTCTTGCGGAGTGTTCTTAAGTGGCATGATCCTTATATGTATTTTAGAAGATCTCATGTGTAATTGAGGGGTACGTGTTGTAATTTGAAAATTTGGGTCTCTTAAGAGAGTGGACTCAACTGATATGGGGATGAATGCGGGAAGTGTAGAGGATTACAGAACTAGATGATCTGTGTTTTCACAAACTTGTAAATGATTTGAGTTTAATATCACTATGGTATTGTGGCATCATTAGAGTAGAAGCATTATGGGTTATTGAGTGTGTCCTGATATATGGCTTCGAGCCAAGTTGGGGAGGTTGCTGTTGATTAGCTGATCGCACGGTCATGTGCTATGTTGGTTTCGTTTTGAGGTATGCTGGCGGTTCAGTCCTTGTTGCAAAAATTGAGCCGAGGATGGCACGAGTGAATCAAAATTTAGACAAAGGTTATATGGTGCTTCGTAGATGTGAGAAAATAATAGGATGTCTTGAGCTGTTGTTGATAAAGAATTCTCAGTGTATAGAGAAAGAAGATGTTTGTTTATATTGGAATGAGATCATATCCTACGGTGTCAGAGTGCTACTAAGGCACGAGTGGTTCTGTTCGTTAAGTCAGGTAATTTGCAGTTTGAATAAGAGTGAACGACTTTCGAGAATCTAATGTGTTCAAGATTCTACATGTGACAATCATGTGTCTTAAGGTTGTGTATGAGGTTAGAGACTGTGTTTTCATTATAAAATGTCAAGACTTGTGGTATTTTTTTGCTAATTATGGGATTCTATGTATCAGTATCCGAAAAATGAAGGTAACGAATTTGGATTCGCAGGAAGTTCTTCGGAGTAAAGTATTCTGGAATGTGGTGTTTTTTGGAATATTTAAGAGAGTGTTCAGTGGCTCAGGGGTTTCAGACAGTGTGGTCTTATGCTTGGGTCTCGTGTGGTGAGCCTGGGTTGAGGTATTGTGGTGCTATAGCAAGGAGGAATATCAAGTTGATGATGAATCAGAGAGGAAATTTGATAAATGGAATAGGTTGATGGTAGACTGAGTCAGTATGGTAAGTCTATGATTAATTCTTCGTATGTGTTCAAGGTAATGAGCCTTACAGGCATTTTGCAGCAATGCTCTTGAGTTTTGGCAGCTGGCTTAGCTTGGTTTAGGTAGAAGGATTCAGTCCTGGCAGTTTAGCTTGTGCAGATGGAATTGGGAGAGAGAGTCCTTGTTGGTTTTTACCGTGGTTTGGAGATGAATATATTCTCTATGTGTATGCGAAGCATGGAATGTGTAACGATTCTTCTTCTAGACGGGATTGATGGGAGACCTTGGCTAGATGAGTTACAGTTCAGTTCTGAAAAGACGTTCATAAAAATTCTTAGGCAACGGGTAGCCTCAGGTAATCAAGGAAATGGTACTGCTAATTGGAAGTGATTTGATGAGAGTATATGCCTCAGAAGAAGGGTAATGTGATTAGACTGATGATACTTTGGTAGTATTGCGGCACTTTCTTGCTAGATCGACTGCTGATATCTGAGTTTGTTTGATGGCACAGAGGAATTTTAGAATATCTTTCGTGGAATAATTGGGTACTCGAGGTGTAATATGTATTCATATTGCGGAAATTGGGATCAGGTACAGTGATTCATATGTTATATGGAGTTGGAGACTGGGAGTTCTCAGGTGCAAACTATGTAGTGGTTGTGGATTGTGTGTATTGGTACCGTTAGCGACTATTGGTATTTGGAGGCCCGAGTGGATCTTTCTTTGCTTGGTATATTAGATTTTGGATATGATATTGGGGTGTAGACTGGTTGTCTCAGTGTTGGGTTATTCTAGACTATTGTGCTATGGGCTATGTCGGAGAATGCCACAGGTTGCATGGCGAGGTGCATCTAGCAGAGTGGTTTGTATTCCAAAGACCAGCGGACGGCTGGGAAGGATTGCTTTTCTTAATTTGGCCTTCGTGGCGGATGTCAGTGCAGAGGTTTCTACCATTGATTCAGTTTTGGTATTGAGGGACTTTTTCGGATGTGTTTCTTGTGGTCGGGCATGTCGCCGGGCGAGATTGTTGATTTCGGTATTTATTTGGTGCAGGTCACCGTATCGTACGGTTCCAGTAGGAGTTATAGTGGTGGAAGGAGCAGCTTCAAGCTTCTTGGTATTGAGTTTGTTGGCAGGCCGATGTGGCTACGTATTTGGCTTGAGTTAGCTTTGTTAGTTTCGAGTTGAATTGTTGAGGGATAGGTTGATTCGATCGTTATTGAACTTGTTAGTGATCTGGGGAGATCTATGAGATACTTTTTCTGGGCTGCACGCCGCAGAGGGTACTGGAATATACCATCATATGCATTGCATTGCACTCATGCATTGGTTCCTGGTTGTATTACGTGTCATGACATTTAGCACTCTCATTTCATTGGCATCCATGCTACTTCTTGCACTGTTTACCTGATACCCTGGTGTTATTTTTTGATGGAGTGCTGTGCCCGAGGGGCTGACTTAGGTGCTTACTTTCACTATCTGTTTCGCATTCATTTGCTTAACTATTGAAAAGAGATATTTTTACAAGAGGTTTTAACTGAGCCCAGATGTTTTCTAAAGGATTTCACGGTTTTACTGTTTTCTCAAATGGTTGTACTGTTTTATATAGCATGATGGAGTGCCTTACGTGATTTCTTGCTGCTCAGCTATTATTTACTTTTATTACTCACTAAGTTGGAGTACTCACTTTACTCCCTGCACCTCGCGTGCAGTTGCAGGTATTTGTTACCCGGTAGCGGGTTTGAGCTGATTGAGGATTTTGTTATCGTAGCTGAGCAAGGTGACCGCCGGCGTTCGCGGCACCGGACTTCGTCTTTTTTATTCTAAATTCTATTCT
>MU775949.1:30949-54053 GCA_026770625.1 Nicotiana glauca | reverse complement strand
GTTGACTTTTCCAACTTAAGCCTTCTTAAAAGAGACTAAGTGTCTCATTTCCTATCAAAACCATTCCAAATCAACCTGATTACACAAGATACGGATAATGAAACATAACGAAGCTGAAAATAGGGAAAACGGGGCGGTAACTCATGAGACGACGGGTCGGGTCGTCACAATGTTAAAGTTATTTAGTTCATTTCTAAAAACTTTATCACTCGATAAGTTGAAATTTTTTGTCCTTTATTCAATAGTTTTGTCGTAAAGCTTTTTAAAAAATTTCAGCATAAGCTGCTGAAGTTATTTATTGCATTTCTAAAAACTTCAAAACTTAATAAGCAGAAGTTTTTGTCCTACAGACGACACTTTTGTTATGAGTTTTAACCAAAACTTCAGCCTAAAAAGCAGAAGTTATTTACTTCATGCTAAAGTTTAGCATGATGAATTTCAACAAAAATATACTTAAAATTCATGAAAAAAGACAGAAACATATTTGATTCAACCCAAGTCGACTAAAAAATTAATTAATGTGAATAGAACAAAAAATTAAAAGACAGACATCACATAATTCACAAAAATTAATATATATTCACAAAATCAAATTTTGTTTTCACTTACATCCTTCAAAAAAATGGTTTTTCTGTTTACAAGTTATTGTTAATTCAAACAATTTGCAGAGTGTCTTCATATTCTCCATAGTCATGTCCTAGTTGCTCTTCTGGAGCTCATAACCGCTATTTTGTTGCCACTTTCCATGAGTCCAAAGATTTACATCCAATTCTCCGTTAAATACAAATGCTTGTCTTTGGTTATAGAACTCTAAAATTCGCTTCCAAGTGAACTTTAGTACTATGATTTTTTTAGAAACTGCCGTCTTATTTCATAAGAAAAAACAAGAAAATATTGGCAAAGACATGCTTACTGGTGTGCAGTTGGGACTTTGTGGGAAGTAAAGATAATGAAGCAGAAGTGTAAAAATACTTCATATCTGACAGAGAGTGGCCACATTTTGTGGTGCATCAAAAACTCGAGCTCCAGGACATTTTGCTCTTTTTACTAGTTGATAAATCTAACTTTTATGTTGTGCCCAACACCAAGAGCAAAATGTCCCAGAGCTCGAGTTTGTGATGCACCACAAACTGTGGCCACTCTCCTTCACATAGGGGTGTTCATAGTTCGGTTTAGATCAGTTTTTCCCTAAAAATAAACCAAATCAAGTAAGTCGGTTTTTCAAATATTAGAACCAAACCAAACCAATTAAGTCAGTTTTTTTCGATTCGATTTATGTCGGTTTTTTGGTTTATTCGGTTATTTGTCGGTTTTTTCTTAAATATAAGACATACACTACCAAACACATAATCCGGCGACCACATTTTCAATGTAACACTATCAAATCAATTGCCCTTTGAGAAATCTATTATTTACCAAAATATATTGATGATAATTGAATCAAATAGTGATGAATAATTTAAGGACCCAATTAAAAATATGTTATTTTTAACACGAAATAGATTCTTACACTAAACAAAAGCTAACTACCAATCAAACTAGAATGTAAAGGTAAAGAACTATATTAAAAGTGCAAACTATTAGCATTTACTATAAATTTTTTGAAACTTTGTATAACAATATACATATATAAAGGTGTAATAATAAATTTAAAATGGATACTCATATAGTTGGTTTGGTTCGGTTTTTTCTTATTAAAATCAAAATCAAACCAATTTTGATTGATTTTTAAAATTTATAACCAAAACCAAACCAAACCAAAAAGTATAGATTTTTTTGGTCAATTTGGTTTGATTTTCGGTTTGGTTCGGTTTTTCGGGTTTTTATGAATACCCCTACATTCACATATGAAGTATTTGGACTTTTCCTTCATTATCTTTGTTTACCATGAACTTCCTGCTACACCCAATAAGCATGTCTTTGCCAATATTTTCTTATTTTTATTAGAATATAAATTTAAAGAAATATGATAGAAGTCTATGGATGACTATGAAATTTTCAAGTGAAGAGATTGCTAATATAGCCAAAGAGTGCACCTAATCAATTTAATATCTATAAATATAAAAGTAACTTTTCAGGTCTGTTAACTGTTTTACGTTTAGAGAAATTGAATGTAACAAGATAAGTAGGTGGTAAATGCAAGTAGGTGGTAAAGCTTTTTCAAAAACTTCAGCAGAAGATGCTGAAGTTATTTAGTTCATTTCTAAAAACTTCAACACATAATAAGCTGAAGTTTTTGGTCCTGGATTCAATAGTTTTGTCAAAAAGCTTTTTCAAAAAACTTCAGCAGAAGATGTTGAAGTTATTTAGTTCATTTCTAAAAACTTCATCACATAATAAGTTGAAGCTTTTGTCCTGGATTCAATAGTTTTGTCATAAAGCTTTTTCAAAAAACTTCAGCAGAAGGTTCTGAAGTTATTTAGTTCATTTCTAAAAACTTGAGCACTTGATAAGCTGAAGTTTTTGTCCTGGACTCAATAGTTGTCATAAAGCTTTTTCAAAAACTTTAGCAAAAACTGCTGAAGTTATTTAGTGCATTTTTAAAAACTTCAACACTTACTAAGCTGAAGTTTTTGTCCTACAGTTAATACTTTTGTTATGAGTTTTAACCAAAACTTCAGCCTAAAAAGCACACCCAAGTCAACTACGAAACGAATTAATGCGAATAGAATAAAAATTTAAAAGACAGACATCACATAATTCACACAAATTAATGTATATTCACAAAATCCAAATTTTGTGTAGCCAATTCTCTATTCAAAATACTTACACATAGTCTATTCATAATCTCCATAATCATGTCCTAGTTGCTCTTCTGGAGTTTCATAACTGCTATCTTGTTTTCACTTTCCATGAGCCCAATGATTTGCAGCCAATTCCCTCCTGAATGTCAATGCTTGAATTTGATCGAAATTGAAGACATCTTCTTTCTTCAACCGCATATCAATGAACTTAAGAGCAAATACACCACAATCAATACTACAAAAAGAATATGAAAAAGAAATTGAATAATAGTTAACACAAGGACAAAAAATAATAAACATAAGATGCATGGTAAAACATATGCGAAACCCGTACTTGTTACCCTGCAGCTATCACGACCCATGTCCACAATAGGTCATGAGGGCGCCTGACCCTATTATCAGGCAAGACAACGCGGAAACATTTCTAAATTATTTTGTGGCTTTTAGTTAGAAATGAGTGAAATAAGTACTAAATTAGGAAGTAAGCCAGAAGAGCGAAATACCATAATAGCATAGTTATACAACCCAAAAATAAATGTCTACCAAAGTGTGTGCTAGAACCTGGTGTCACAATTGTGGGCATCTAGTGGAGTATACAAATGACATCTCTATCATACTGTCTGAAATAGAGAAACGACATAAAAAGTAAAGGAAGACTCCATCCGGCTGCTGAGTGGCATAGGAAGGAAGCATCTCACCGTGGAAGTCTCTGCCGTGAGCTCAAGGGCGCGCACCGGATTAGTAACCAGATGTATCAGCCTCACACCCTGTACAATTAAGTACAGAAGTGTAGTATGAGTACATAAATAATATATACCCAGTAAGTATCCCGTCTAATCTCGAAGAACTAGAGACGAGAGATCGACTTGATACCTACTAGGGTCAAGATAATGTAATATAAATGTGCTATGCTAAGCATGAATGTCACCAATATTTAACAGGTTATAATGAAAAGCAATAATCAGGTTCTTGACCTTATTTCGATTTTATTTACATTAAGTAGGCATGTCATGTCTAGGCATCAACATATATATATCATGCGCAATCATGCCGAGGTCGACGGCCCGCTCCAACAGAAAATAAATTGTGAACTCCGAGGGTCGAACGGCACAAACCATAGATGCATCTATTCACACCGAGGCGATCGGCCCGATCCATAAATATCAAGAAACATCAAGAATGCGCACAAAGGCTCATGTACATACAAGGAAACTCTTATAAAGGTTCAATAAGTTCATATGTTCACTTCTTATTTCCTTTAAGTCTCTAGCATATCATAAATGATCATATTGGCAATTTAAATAAGAGATATCTCCAAATTAGGCATGATGTGGGTCCTAAACTACCCAAGCAATTAATATCATAGTAGCTACGCACGGACTCTCGTCACCTAGTATGTACGTAGCCCCCGCATTTAGTAGCAATACCTATGGGGACAATTCCCTCTTACAAGATTATAAAGGAGACTCACCTCGCTCCAAAATGTACTTCCAATATCAAGAACAAGCCCAAGTCCTCAATTCGGAGCCGAACGATTACAAACTAGTTAAATAAAGTAAGAAAAAGTCAATAAAGACTTACAAGGTCGAATTCTAACTATTTAAGTAATTTCTCAACCTTTTCACAAGTTTCCTAAATTCCGACCCCAGGCCCACGTGCCCGGATTGCGAGATTTTTCGAAGGAAGTTGTTCTTTATAACCTAAGGATCAATAATATAATAATTCTAGTTCATTTCAAAACAAATTTCGTGGTTAAATCTTGATTTTACTTAAACCCTAGGTCTAGCTCTAACCCCTTTGATTTCACCTAATTTTTTAGTGTTTAATCAACTTAATATACATGTATTTAAACTAATAATAAGTGGAATTAACTTACCTTGAAGTGCCATATGGAAATCCTCTCTTTGGAAGCCCCCAAATCGCCTAACTGTGGTGTAGAAATGAAATAAATGGCCTTTGAGTTCGAATTAAATGAACTCACTGCCCAGCGATTTCTGCTTCTGCGATCTGGGGACCGCTTCTGCAGTCCCGCACATGCGAAAGGAGGACCGCTTCTGCGGAACTGGGCGAAAATAGTTGGACCGCTTCTGCGGTCTAAGCTTTGCTTTTGCGGAGCCGCTTCTGCAGCTGAGGTCCGCTTCTGCAGAGCCGCTTCTGTGATTTCTCCTGGCCTGGACAAGGGCCGCTTCTGCGATAAATTGACCGCATCTGCAGTCCTAGAACCACAGATGCGGTTATGATAGAAGCAGCAGACCTTCAGCCCCTCCTCAACTTTCCTACTTCACTCAAACCTCGCTCGTTTGACACTCGGGGCTCCCGAGCACAGCTCGAACATACCGACAAGTCTAAAATCACGAGGCGGACCTACTCGAACCCTCGGAACACTCAAAGCAATGCTAAATCTTGGAATCATCCCTAAAACCAAATGAATCAAACAATTGAACTTCAAGTTCTTAATTTTCTTCTAACGGGCCAAAACGCCCTTAAACTACTCGGATTGACACCAAATTTTACGGGCAAGTCTTAACTGATATTTCGGAACTATACCAAGCTTCGGAACCAAAATTCAAGCCCGGTACCTAGGAAATCAATGATTTCTTAGTTTCTTTAATTCTTTAAAACTTTAATTTATCAATTTCCAATAAAAATTTATTACTCGGGCTAGAAATTCGATTCCGAGCATACGCCCAGGTCCCATATTTTCCCACGGACCCTCCGTGACCGTCAAATCATGAATCCAGGTCCGTTTTTCCAAAAAGTTGACTAAAGTCAAACTTGGTCTTTTAAGAGAATCTTAAAGAAACAATTGACATATTTTTACTCAAAACTCTTCCAAATCCCGAACCAACTATCCCCGCAAGTTATAAATTAGCTAAAGCAAGCGCGGCAAGTCTTATTTAAGGGAACAGGGTTCTAAAAGGTAAAAGGACCAGTCGGTCGTTACATTTTCCACCTCTTAAATAAACGTTCGTCCTCGAACGGACGGACATAGAAAAGTACCTGGACTACTGAATAAGTGGATATATCTGCTCAGCATGTCCTCCTCGGACTCCCAACTCGCCTCCTCAGCCGGTTGGCCCCTCCACTGGATCCTCACCGCAGAAATCCTCTTGGACCTCAACTGGCGATCCTGTCTATCAATAATGGCGACTGGCTCCTCCTCGTAGCCCAAGCTCCAATCTAACTGAATAGTACTGAAGTCCAACACGTGGGATAGGTCGGCATGATACTTCTGAAATATCGAAACATGAAAAACTGGGTGAACTCCCGATAAACTAGGGGGTAAAGCAAACTCATAGGCAACCTCCCTAACTCGTCTCAACACTTCAAAGGGGCAATAAACCTTGGTCTCAACTTGACCTTCTTCCCGAACCTCATAATGCCCTTCATGGGTGAGACTTTCAAGAGAACATTCTCACCAACCATAAATGATGCACCACGTGCCTTCTGATCCGCATAGCTCTTCTGTCTGGACTGAGCTGTGCGAAGTCTCTACTGAATCAACTTTACCTTATCCAAGGCATCATGTACCAAATCTATGCCAAGTAACTTAGCCTCACTGGGCTCAAACCACCCGATAGGAGAATGATAGCGTCAGCCATATAAAGCCTCGTACGCGGCCATCTCTATGCTAGACTGATAGCTGTTGTTATACGCAAACTCTGCTAAAGGCAAGAACTGATCCCACTGTCCTCCAAAGTCAAGCACACATGTTTTTAGCATATCTTCTAAAATTTGAACTGTCCGTTCCGACTTCCCGTCGGTCTGAGGATGGAATTATGTTCTAAGCTTTACACGGGTCCCCAACTCACTCTGAACGGCTCTCTAAAAATGGGAAGTGAACTAAGGGCCTCGGTCTGATATGATGGAAACTGGCACCCCATGCAATCAGACTATCTCCCGAATATAAATCTGAGCATACTTCTCCGCTGTGTAAGTAATCTCCATTGGAATGAAATAGGCCGACTTGGTCAACCTATCCATAATGACCCATACTGAATCAACCTTCCGCAAAGTCCACGGCAACCCCACTACGAAATCCATGGTGATGCGCTCCCACTTCCGCTCCGGAATAGGCATCCGCTGAAAAAGGCCACCCGGCCTTTGATGTTCATACTTGACCTGCTGGCAACTCAATGTCACGACCCCAGTTCGCTCACCGTGAACAAGTCGTGATGGCACCTAGTCCCTACGACTAGGTAAGCCTAACATTTGTGGAAATAATATAACTGCGGAAGCATATAATAAAAACCAAACAAACTGGAAGGGGTAACTGTATATAAATGCCGCTCGGCATATACAACCCTATAATGCGGAAGTCTACAACATCATCCCAAAACCCGGAAACTCACTGAAACACAAGCTAAAAGAAGTACTGAAATGTTGTAATCTCCAGAAATGTCTACAACAAGAGTACGATAGAAAGTTAGATACTACAAACAGAATAAAGAAGGAGACTCTTCGGTCTACGAACGTTGCAGATTCACCTCGAAGTCTCTGTAGCTCTCCCTGCCTCAAGGATAGTGCGCCTGAGTGGGGGTACCTGGATCTACACATGAAAAAAACATGCGCAGGAAGGGCATGAGTATACCACAGCGGTACTCAGCAAGTGCCAAGCCTAACCTCAGTTGGGTAGTGACGAGGAAGGTCAGGTCCCTACTGAGATAAAATATAATAATAAACCTTGCAACAGCATAAAATAAACAGAAATAAATAATAAAATTATCAAGTATGACAAGTTATACGAAACAACAATAGCACGCAGAGATTAAGGTAACACAGAGTGAAACAGCTCAATATCAGTACCAACAACGAGGATCTCCCAGGATACCGTCCTGAAGTCCATTCATCAATTGTTCGAGGAGCTCCCGGGATACTGTCTAGTAGTCCATCATATGAGAATATCTGAAGGATCTCCCAGGATACCATCCCGTAGTCCAAATATCAATGTGCGGGGGGATCTACCGGGAATCTAACCCGTAGTCCCATAGTAAAAGTGCAGGGGGATCTACCGGGAATCTAACCTGTAGTCCAAAAGTAAACAAACAAGGGGGGAGCTATCGGAATCCCACATCCGTAGTCCCAATGTAAATGCGCAACCACAACCAGAAGATATTCAGAAATGAAGTACGAAAATACAAACAATAGGTAGTACTATCCTAACATGCTTCACGTAGTACAGTTAAGGCAACTTAAGCAAATAGGTAATTTAAATCAACAAAAACATGCTTTCCTAATCCAACAGAGGTTATAATTGCAAGTAGAACAAAGCAAATTCGAAGAAACGCATTCTCAATATCTTAAGTAAAAATTGGGTTTTCAACAATTAGCTCAAGTACGCGCTCGTCACCTCACGTACAAGGCATTCAATTACCAATTATCATATTCTAAGGGGAAAGTTCCCCAACACAAGGTTAGACAAGCCACTTACCTCGAACCGGCTCCAGAATCAACTCAAAACCACACTTTTGCCATGAGTATCCGACTTCAAATGGCCAAATCGATTCAATGCAATTACATATCGTAAATAACATTGCAAGCAATTGATTCTACTATTTCATTTAAAGCTAAGGCACGAAAATAGGCAAAATGACCAAAATGCCCCTCAGTCCAACATCTCGGATCGAATAAATTTTACATTTTCAGAACTCTCGTACTCTTACGAGTCTAACCATATAAAAATATCTGAAATCGGAGGTCAAACACCCACTCAAAACTAAATAGTTTGGTCTATGAAGTTTTCCCCATTTTTCATTCAAAAATCCGAAATTAAGGATGAATTCGTGATTAGATTAGTGGCTTTTAAGAATAAAGGAATAGAGAATCGTGACCCAGTAGTTGCCCTCAAAAATCCTTCGAAATTTCTCCCAAATCCGAGCTCTCTAGCTTTGAGTTTTGTTAAAAATGGCTAAACCCTCGTTCTGAAATGTTTATATCTGCCCAGGGATTTTATTCAATGCGATTGCAAGAGAGGTAACGCGATCGCGAAGAGTAAATATTAAAGTGTCAGAACTTTTTCTATGTGAACACAGCCTTAGGCTTGCAATCGCAGAAGGGGAAAGGATCAGGTCTATGCGATCACGAACTTGACCATGCGATCGCGTATAAGGATTCGTCACTGGGCCACAAACTCAACTTGCTCAATGCGAACGCGGGGGAGGGGAATGCGATCGCCAAGGAGGGGGAAGCTGACTTCCGCGATCGTGAACCTTTTAATGCAACAGCGTAGAACAAAAATATCAACTTCCCAATTTACACTATGTGATCGCAAGGATAAGGACTGCAACAGCTGAAGCAAAAATCTGCAATTTTTCACAATTTCAAAATTCCCTGTTGAGCATCCAAAACACACCCGAGGCCCCCGGGACCTCAACCAAACCTACGGACATATCCCATAAATTCATTCAAACTTTTACCAACCCTTAAACCACCTAAAACAACATCGAAAACTCGAATTAATCAAGGATTTGAGCTTAAGAACTTCAAATTTCATAAAAATACACTTTCGATCAAAAACCTAACCAAAACACGTCCGAATGACCTGAAATTTTGCACACATGTCCCAAATAACATGACGGAGCTACGGCAACTTCCAAAATTCCATTCTAACCCTTGGATCAAAAACTCACTATCGGACCGGAAACTTCAAAAATTCAAACTTCGGCATTTCAAGCATAAATTAGCTACGAACCTCCATAACACATTCCGAACATGCTCTCAACCCCGAAATCACCTAACGGAGGTAACAGAGCCGTCGGATTTCCATTCCAAGGTCGTTTTCACACTGTTCTGACTACGGACCACTTTCCAGCACTTAAGCTCTAATTTAGGGACTAAGTGTCCCAAAACTCTCCGAAACCCAACACCGAATGTCCCGTCAAACCAAAATAGCAGAAATGAACTTAGGGGAAGCAGTTAATAGGGGATCAGGGCGTTAATTCTTAAGACGACCGGCCGGGTCGTCACATCCTCCTACACTTAAACATTCATTCGTCCTCGAACGAGCATAGAGAACATACCTGAAGTAGTGAAAAGATGAGGGTACTGGTTGCGCATATCCCGCTCGGTCTCCCAAGTCGACTCCTCAGCCGACTGACCCCGCCACTGAACCTTTACTGAAGCAATGTTCTTCGACCTCAACTTTTTTATCTACCTGTCCAATATAGCCACTAGCTCCTCAACATAGGATAGATCCTTGTCCAACTGGACTGAACTGAAATCCAACACGTGCGACGAGTCACCATGATACCTCCGGAACACCGAAACATGAAATACCGGATGAACCCTGGCCAAACTGGGAGGCAAGGCAAGCTCATAAGCAACCTCCCCAACTCGCCTCAAAATCTCAAAGGGGCCAATAAATCTCGGACACAACTTCCCTTTCTTCCCAAACCTCATGACGCCCTTTATAGGTGAAACCCAAAGTAGAACCTGCTCTCCGACCATATATGAAACATCACGAACCTTCCTGTCCACGTAGCTATTCTGTCTGGACTGGACTGTATGGAGTCTATCCTGAATCACCTTAACCTTCTCCAGTGCATCCTCGACCAACTCTGTGCCCAATATCCTAGCCTCACCCGAATCAAACCAACCCATCGGAGATCTACACCTCCTACTATATAAAGCCTCATACGCCGCCATCTGAATGCTGGACTGATAACTGTTGTTGTAAGCAAACTCCGCTAATGGCAAGAACTGATCCCAAAAGCCTCCAACTCAATCACACGCTTACGGAGCATATCCTCAAGAATTTGAATGGTACGCTCAGACTGCTCGTCCGTCTGGGGGTGAAATGTTGTGCTCAACTCCACCCCGAGTACCTAGCTCCTACTGCACGGCTCTCCAGAACCGCGATGTAAACTGAGTACCTCTATCTGAAATGATAGAAACTGGAATACCATACAACAGACGATCTCCCCGATATAAATCTCGGCCAACCGCTCTGATGAATAAGTGGTACACACAGGAATAAAGTGAGCAGACTTGGTCAGCCGGTCCACAATAACCCAAATGGCATCAAACTTCTTCAAGGTCCGTGGGAGTCCAGTTGCAAAGTCCATGGTGATGCGCTCCCATTTCCACTCCGGAATCTCTATCTGCTGAAGCAAATCGCTGGTGCTCATACTTCACCTGTTGACAGTTGAGGCATCTAGACACATAACCAACTATATCTTTCTTCATCCGCCTCCACCAATAGTGTTGTCTCAAGTCCTGATACATCTTCGCGGCACCCGGATGGATGGAATACCGCAAACTATGGGCCTTTGCTAAAATAAACTCTCAAAGCTCATCAACATTAGGCACAAAAAACTGGACCTGCATCCTCAACACCCTGTCATCTCCGATGGTCACATCTCTGGCACTACCATGCTAAACCTTGTCCTTAAGGACAAGCAAATGAGGATCATCATACTGTTGTTCACTGATACTATCAAATAAGGAAGACCAAGAAACCACGTAAGCTAGAACCCGACTGGGCTCCGAAAGATCCAATCTCACAAACTGGCTGGCTAAGGCTTGCACATCCATCTCCATAGGCCTCTCTGAAGCTAGTAAATATGTCAAACTCCCCAAACTCTCTGCCCGGCGACTCAAGGCATCCGCCACCACATTGGCCTTGCCCGGGTGATACAGAATAGTAATATCATAATCCTTCAGCAACTCTAACCACCTCTTCTGACGCATATTTAGATCCTTCTGCTTGAACGAGTGCTGCAAACTCCGATGGTCAGTATAGATCTCACAAGGCACACCGTACAAATAATGACGTCAGATCTTTAAGGCATGAACAATAGCAGCTACCTCAAGGTCGTGGATAGGGTAATTCTTCTCATGTATCTTCAACTGTCTGGATGCGTAGGCAATCACCCTACCGTCCTGCATCAACACTGCTTTGAGGCCAACTCTCGAGGCATCACAGTAGACAGTATAAGACACCGAAGCGGTAGGCAACATCAAAATTGGGGTTGTAGTCAAAGCTGTCTTGAGCTTATGAAAGCTCGCCTCACACTCCTCTAACCACTGAAATGGGGCACTCTTCTGGGTCAATCTAGTCATAGGGGCCGCAATCGATGAAAATCCCTCCATAAAACGGCAGTAGTAGCCCGCCAAGCCAAGGAAACTGCGAATCTCTGTAGCTGAGGAGGGCCTAGGACAACTCTGCACGGCCTCTATCTTCCTCAGATCCACCCAAATGCCCTCACTCGATACCACGTGGCCTAAGAATTCCATAAAAATCAACCAAAATTCACATTTCGAGAACTTTGCATATAACTTCTTCTCTCTTAGGGTCTGAAGCACTGTCCTGAGGTATTGCTCATGATCTTCTCGACTCCAGGAGTATACAAGAATATCATCTATGAAAACAATGACGAACGAATCAAGATATGGCCTGAACACACTATGCATCAAATGCATAAAAGCTGCTGGGGCATTGGTCAGCCCAAAAGACATAACAAGGAACTCGTAATGGCCATACCGAGTCCTGAAGGCAGTCTTCGGGATATCTGGCTCCCGAATCTTTAATCGATGGTAACCTGAGTGCAAGTCAATCTTAGAAAACACCTGTGCGCCTTGAAGCTGGTGAAACAGATCCTCAATACGAGGTAAAGGATAACGGTTCTTCATTGTAACCTTGTTCAACTGGCGATAATCAATACATATACGCATAGAACCATCCTTTTTCTTCACAAACAAGACAGGAGCACCCCACGGTGAAATACTGGGGTAAATAAAACTCTTATCAAGCAATTCCTGCAACTGATCCTTCAATTCCTTCAACTCAGGAGGGGCCATGCAATAAGGAGGAATGGAAATGGGCTGAGTGCCCGGCAACTGATCAATGCAAAATCAATGTCTCTATCGGGCAGCATGCTCGGAAGATCAGCTAGAAACACATCGGGATAATCCCATACCACTGGGACTGAATCAACAGAAGGGGTATCAATACTGACATCTCTCACATAAGCTAAATACGCGGCACACCCCCTCTCAACCATACGCTGAGCTTTAAGGAAAGAGATAACTCTACTGGGAGTGTGATCTAAAGTACCACTCCACTCAACATGCAGAATACCTGGCATAGCCAGCGTCATGGTCTTGGTGTGACAATCAAGAATAGCAAAATGGGGCAACAACCAGTCCATGCCCAAGATAATATCAAAGTCAACCATACCGAGTAACAATAAATATGCCCTGGTCTCAAAACCACGAATAGTAACTAGACATGATCGATAAATGCGGTCCACAATAAGAGAATCCCCCACAGGAGTAAAAACATAAATAGGGGCACTCAAAGAATCCTGAGGCATACCCAAATGCGGAGCAAAGTAAGAAGACACATAAGAGTAAGTAAAGCCTAGATCAAATAGAATCGATGCCTCTCTGTGACAAACCAGTATAATACCTTTGATGACAGAATCAGAGGCAACAGCCTCGGTACGAGCAGGAATAGCATAATATCTGGCCTGACCCCTCTCTCGAAAGTGACCTCCATCTCCCCGACCTCCGCCCCTAACCGACTGGGCAGATTGGGTAGCAGCTGGAGATGTGGCCATGGCCTGAGAACTCTGAGAAGTATGTTATGGCTGAGAAGTCTGTGAGGATGCACCCCTACCAAGTCTGGGGCAGTCTCTAACCATATGGCATGTATCACCACACTCGAAACAAGATCTAGAAGGATGCAGCGGCTGTGATTGACTAGGGCTAGGTCTGCTGGACTGACCCCTGGAAGCACCCCACGCAGGAAGCGCTCTAAAAACTGGAGGTGCATAGTAAGGCTCCTGAGGTATAGGCAGAGTTGGAGCACTGCTAGCTGCTGGAAGAGCTAAATGGATGTGGCGACCCACAGAACCCCTACCATGATGACCTGCTGCTGGGGTACGAGCACCAGAGTAGTGGCTCGACTCTCAAGACCTCTTGGCCTCCCTCTCCACTTGCTCCCTGGTGAGCATACACTCGTTCCTCCTAGCAATGCTCACTACCTGCTGATAAGGAATGTCTATCTCCAACTCTCAAGCCATGCTAGATCTTATGGGTGGTATAAGACCATCAATGAACCTACGAACCCTCTCATGGACTGTAGCAACCAAGGCCGGTGCATGTCTGGCCAACCTGGTATAACGGATAGCATACTCCGAAATGGTCATAGTAACCTGGCGTAAATGCTCAAACTCTGCGCGCCATACATCCCTAAGACTCTGAGGGACAAACTCTCTCATGACATATCTGAAAACTGGGTCCAGGTCAATGAGGCAGACTTGGCTGGATTGTCTATCTCATAAGTGTGCCACCAATCATAGGCAGCTCCCCTAAGCTGGAAGGCAGTGAAGGAAACCCCGCTAGATTTTACTATGCCCATAGTGCGAAGAATATGGTGGCACTCCTCTAGAAATCCCAAGGCATCGTCTGATTCTAATCTACTGAATACCGGGGGATCATACTTCTTGAACCTCTCAAGTCTCCACTGCTCGTCCTCTGAAGCAGCTGACCCGTCCTCGGGCTAAACTGGCACTGTAGGCGGTGCGAGAATAATCTTGGGTACCTACTCAACATGCACTCACTGCTCAGGAGTGCGGGCGATGGGAGTCTGTATGCCTTCCCCGGCCTGGGATGTGACTGTCGCAAGGGGAAGAAACCCTGCCTGAGCCAAGGCGCTGTACATACTCATGAACTGAGCCAAAGTCTCCTGAAGAGCTAGAGTAGTGGTGGCAGTAGTAGGTGTGCCAGGTGCCTGGACTCCGGCTAGATCTGCTGGTGGTGCCTCGGCGGTAGCTCACGCAGGTGCTCTGGCTACACCACATGTGCATCCTCGACCTCTACCCCAGCCCCGGCCTCTGATGGCTGCAGTAGGGGGTGCGAGTGCCAGATCATTTTGAGTAGCACGTGTCCTCACCATATGTGAGAGAATAGAAGACAAAAGTTTAGAATAGATGTCAAAAATATCGCATGACAAGGAAGTCAAATAAAACGAATATTTTTTCCTAAATAGTTACATAGCCTCTCGTGGATAAGTACAGACGTCTCCGTACCGATCTGCGAGACTCTAATAAACCAGCCTGTGTTTCGTGACTCCTATGAACCTAGAGCTCTGACACAAACTTGTAACGACCCCAGTTCACCCACCGTGAACATGTCGTGATGGAACCTAGTCCCTACGACTAGGCAAGCCTAACATTTGCAGAAATAATATAACTGCGGAAGCATATAATAAAAACCAAACAAACTAGAAGGGGTAAATGTATATAAATTCCGCTCGCCATATACAACCCTATAATGCGGAAGTCTACAACATCATCTCAAAACCCGGAAACTCATGGGAATACAAGCTAAAAGAAGTACTAAAATGCTCTAATCTCCAGAAATGTCTATAACAAGAGTACGATAGAAAGCTAGATACTACAGATAGAATAAAGAAGGAGACGCTTCGGTCTGTGGATGCTGCAGATGTACCTCAAAGTCTCCATAGCTCTCCCTGCCTCAAGGATAGTGCGCCAGAGTGGGGGTACCTGGATCTGCACATGAAAAAAACATGCGCAGGAAGGGCATGAGTACACCACAGCGGTACTCAGTAAGTGCAAAGCCTAACCTCCGTTGGTTAGTGATAGGGAAGGTCAGGGCCCTACTGAGATACAATATAATAATAAACCTTACAACAGCATGAAATAAATAGAAATAGCTAATAAAATTATGAAGTAAGACAAGTTATACGAAGCAGCAATAGCATGCAGAGATTAAGTAACAAAGAGTGAAATAGCTCAATATCAGGACCAACAACGATGATCTCCCAGGATACCACCCTGAAGTCCATTCATCAACTGTCCAAGGAGCTCCCGGGATACCGTCCCGTAGTCCATCATATGAGAATATCCGAAGGATCTCCCGGGATACCATCCCATAGTCCAGCTATCAATGTGGAGGGGGATCTATGGGGAATCTAACCCGTAGTCCCAAAGTAAAAGTGCAGGGGGGTCTACCGGGAATCTAACCAATAGTCCCAAAGTAAACAAACAAGGGGGGCAGCTACTGGAATCCCACATCCGTAGTCCCAATGTAAATGTGCAACCACAACCAGAAGATATTCTGAAATGAAGTACGAAAATACAAACAACAGGTAGTACTAGCCTAACATGCTTCACGTAGTACAGTTAAGGCAACTTAAGCAAATAGGCAATTTAAATCAACAAAAACATGCTTTCCTAATCCAACACAGGTTATAATTGCAAGTAGAATAAAGCAAATTCGAAGAAACTCAGTCTCAATATCTTAAGTAAAAACTGGGTTTTCAACAATTAGCTCAAGCACGCACTCGTCACCTCACGTACAAGGCATTTAATTACCAATTATCATATCCTAAGGGGAAAGGTCCCCCATACAAGGTTAGATAAGCCACTTACCTCGAACCGGCTCCAAAACCAACTCGAAACCACACTTTTGCCACGCATGTCCTATTCCAAATGGCCCAAATCTATTCAATTCAATTACATATTATAAATAACATCGCAAGCAACTTATTCTACTATTTAATTTAAAGATAAGGCGCGAAAATAGGCAAAATGACCAAAATACCCCTCAAGCCAACGTCTTGGAATCAAAAAAATTTTACATTTCCAGAACCCTCGTACACTCACGAGTCTAACCATATAAAAATCTCCTAAATCAGAGGTCAAACACCCACTCAAAACTCAATAGTTTGGTCTATGAAGTTTTCCCCATTTTTCATTCAAAAATCTGAAATTAAGGATGACTTCATGATTAGATTAGTGGGTTTTAATCATAAGGGAGTAGAGAATCGTTACCCAGTAGTTTCCCTCGAAAATCCTTCAAAATTTCTCCCAAATCCGAACTCTCTAGCTTTGAGTTTTATTAAAAATGGCTAAACCCTCATTTTGAAATGTTTATATCTGCCCAGGGATTTTGTTCAATGCAATCGCAAGAGAGGTAACGCGATCACGAAGAGTAAATATTAAAGTGTCAGAATTTGGTCTATACGAACGCAGCCTTAGGCTTGCGATCGCAGAAGGGAAAGGATCAAATCTATGTGATCGCGAACTTGACCATGAGGTTGCGAATAAGGATTCGTCACTGGGCCACCAACTCAACTTGCTCAATCCGAACGTGGGGTTGGGTAATACGATTGCCAAGGAGGGGGAAGTTGACTTCCGCGATCGCGAACCTTTTCATGCGATCGCGTAGAACAAAAATATCAACTTCCCAATTTACACTTTGCGATCGCAGGGATAAGTATGCGATCGCAGAGAAGGAAAATTGGTTGCAACAGCGGAAGCAAAAATCTGTAATTTTTCACAACTCTAAAATGCACCGTTGAGCATCCGAAACACACCCGAGGCCCCCGGGATCTCAACCAAACCTACGGACATATCCCATAACATTATTCAAACTTGTACCAACCCTTAACCGCCTAAAACAACGTCGGAAACTCGAATTAATCAAGGATTTGAGCCTAAGAACTTCAAATTTCATAAAAATACACTTTCGATCAAAAACCTAACCAAAACACGTCCGAATGACCTGAAATTTTGCACACACGTCCCAAATGACATGATGGAGCTACGGAAACTTTTGGAACTCCATTCCGACCCTCGGATCAAAAACTCACTATCGGACCAGAAACTTCAAAAATTCAAACTCCGGCATTTCAAGCCTAAATTATCTACGGACCTCCAAAACACATTTCGAGCACGCTCCCAACCCCAAAATCACCTAACAAAGCTAATGGAACCATCGGATTTCCATTCTGAGGTCGTCTTCACACTATTCCAACTACGGACCACTTTTCAGCACTTAAGCTCTCATTTAGGGACTAAGTGTCCCAAAACTCTCTGAAACCCAACACCGAACGTCCCAGCAAACCAAAATAGCAGAAATGAACTTAGGGGAAGCAGCTAATAGGGGATCGGGGCATTAATTATTAAGACGACCAACTGGGTCGTCACATTCAAACACTTGGTCACATACTTCACTATGTCTTTCTTCATCCCCCGCCACCAGAAATGCTGCCTCAAGTCATGATACATCTTTGTAACTCTCTGGTGGATAGAATACCGCAAACTGTGTGACTCCTCTAGAAACCTCCTCCTTAGACCATCAACATTAGGAACACATAGACGACCCTGGAGTCGCAAAACATCATCCTCTCCAATAGAAACCTCATTGGCACATCCCTGGAGTACCTTCTCTCTGAGTACCACAAAATGTGGATCATCGAACTGTCGAGCCTTGATTTGCCCCAATAGCGAACACTGAGCAACTACACATGCTAGAACTCGGTTGGGCTCTGAAACGTCCAACCTCACAAGCATGTTAGCTAAGGACTGGATGTACAAAGCTAGGGGTCTCTCCTCTGCTGGAATGAATGCCAAGCTGCCCATACTCTCCGCCTTTCTGCTCAAGGCATCCACGACCACATTCGCCTTGCCCGGATGATAAATAATGGTAATGTCATAATCCTTCAGTATCTCAAGCCACTAGCGCTGCCTCAAATTGAGATCCCTCTACTTGAACAAATGCTGCAAGCTGCGTTGATTGGTATAAACCTCACAAGGCACTCCATACAAATAGTGCCTCCATATCTTAAGACCATGAACAATTGCTGCCAACTCCAGATCGTGCATAGGGTAATTCTTCTCATGAATCTTCAGCTGACGTGAAGCATATGCAATAACTCGACCCTCCTGCATCAACGGACATCCCAAGCCAATGCGTGAAGCGTCGCAATATACCGTATATATCCCTGCACCGGAAGGCAATACAAGAACCGGTGTCGTAGTCAAAGCTGTCCTTAGCTTCTGAAAGCTCTCCTCACAATCATCGGACTAATGGAATGGAGCACCCTTCTGGGTCAATCTAGTCCAGGGGGATGCAATAGATAAAAATCCCTGCATAAACCGTCGGTAATAGCCTGCTAACCCCAGGAAACTCCTGATCTCGGTCACTGAAGTAGGACGTGGCCAACTCTGAACTGCCTCAATCTTCTTGGGATCTACCTTAATACCCTCTCATGACACAACATGCCCCAAGAATGCCACTGACTCAGATAGAACTCACACTTGGGGAACTTAGCATATAGCTTCTGCTCTCACAAAGTCTGAAGCACTACTCTCAAATGTTGCTCTTGCTCCCCCAGGCTGCGTGAGTATATCAAGATGTCGTCAATTAGGACGATAACAAAAGAATCAATGTAAGGCCTGAACACACTGTTCATCAAGTCTATAAATGCTATTGGGGCATTAGTCAAGCCGAAGGACATCACCAGAAACTCATAGTGGCCATATCTAGTCCTGAATGCAGTCTTCGGAACATCTGAGTCCCGAATCTTCAGCTAATGATACCCTGACCTCAGGTCAATCTTAGAGAACACCCTAGCTCCCTATAGCTGGTCAAACAAATCATCAATACAAGACAATGGATAATTATTCTTGATGGTGACCTTGTTCAACTAGCGGTAATCAATGCACATCCGCATAGTCCCATCCTTCTTCTTCACAAATAGCACTAGTGCGCCCCAAGGCGATACACTAGGACTAACAAATCCCTTTGCTAACAACTCCTCTAGCTGCTCCTTTAACTCCTTAGGAGCCATACGGTATGGTGGAATAGATATAGGCTGAGTGTCTGGGGCCAAATCAATACAGAAATCAATATTACGATTCGGAGGCATGCCAGGAAGATCAGAAGGAAAAATATCGGCGAACTCTCAAACTACCGGCACTGAATCAATCGTTGGAGACTCTGTAGTGGTGAGCTAAGTAAGCCAAACATCCTTTCCTGACTATGTGCTGAGCCTTTAGTAAGGAAATAACCCTGCTAGGCATATCAACTGTGGAACCCTTCCACTCCAATCTCGGCAATCCTGGCATCGCTAGCAAAACAATCTTGGCATGGAAATCAAGGACGGCGTGATACAGAGATAACCATCCATTCCCAAGATGACCTCAAAATCGATCATATCCAGCAACAGAAGATCTGCTCTAGTCTCGAAACCACAGAAAGTGACCACACATGACCGGTAGATCTGATCCACAACCCATAGAATCACTCACAGGAGTGGACACATGAACAGGAACACCCAAAGGCTCAGGAGAAATAACCAGGAAGCAAGCGAACAGAGATGATACATATGAATAAGTAGACCCTGGATCAAATAATATCGAAGCTTCCTTACCACTAATGGAAATAATACATGTGATGACGGCATCTAAGGCCAATTCATCTGGCCTGGCTGGAAGAGCATAGAACCTGGCTGGAGCACCGGCTGGCTGGCCTCCACCTAACTGAGCAATAGCTGGTTGACCCCTCCCTACCTGGACTCTACCTCTAGGATGTCCCCTAGCACTCTGCCCTCCACCTCTAGGTGGTTGGGCAGCTATTGCTGATATCATGGGCTGTTGACCCTGTTGTACGGCCTTGCCCCGAAGTCTAGGGCAGTGTCTCCTCATATGACCGGGATCTTCGCACTCAAAACAACTGCATGGGGCGGCAACCTGCTGCCCTGATGGATGACCCTGAAAACCCGTAGACCCACTAGAAGAAGCCTGGATAGCCGATGGATGACATGAAATCTCCGGCATGGCACTAAAATAAGAACTGGAAGAATCCGAAGGACCTGAATACCCACTGGAGAAACCCTAAATAGCTGGTGGACGGTAAGAACTCTCTGGCATGGCGCTGAAATAGGAGCGCGTTGGAGCACCCCGAGCAGGTGGTGGTGCTAAAACTGGGGGCCTGCTGGGCTGACCCCTACCATACTGACCTCTACCCCTAGATGGGCCGCCTCTGAACTCTCCGGAGAATCTAGCCCTCTTATCCTGCTGCATCTACTTGCTACCCCTCAGACGGTAACCCTCGATCATGCATGCAATCTCAATCACTAGATGGTACCTTATACCCATCTCTACCTCTCGGGCCATACCAGACCAGATATTTGGGTGTAACCCCGCAACAAACCTCCGTACTCTCTCTGCCTCTGTGGGAAGTATCATGAATGCATGGCAGGACAACTCAGAGAACATCGCCTCATAATCGGTCACGGACATCTGACCCTGCTCTAGATGCTCAAACTGATACTGCAGCTCTTCCCTCTTAGAGGAAGGAATGTATCGATCCAGGAATAACTTTGTGAAATAACCCCAAGTGAGGGGAGGGGAACCTGTTGGACTCCTAAGTGCATAGGACTGCCACCATCTACGGGCCCTGCCCTCAAGCTGAAAAGTAGTGAAGTTGACTCCATGCGACTCCAATATCCTCATGTTGTGCAGTCTGTCTCTACACCTATCTATGAAGTCCTGAGCATCCTCATGACGCTCACCCCCGAAGACTGGAGGGTGAAGCCTAGTCCATCTGTCCAATAACTTTTGCGGATTGCCGTCCACAGCTGGCCTGGGCTGGGGTGCCACTGCAGCAACTGGCTGAGCCCCATCTGTGGGTAGTGCACCCAGAGTCTGATATACTGCAGCTGCATGACCTGGAGCCTGAGCAGTAGGGGTCTGGGCTCCCCCTCCTGCCTGTGAAGTAGCTGGGTCTGCTGGAAATAAACCAGCCTGAGTCATAGTGTCCATAAACTGTAGCATACAGCCCATGACCTCCTGAAATCCCGGTGCTGTCATGAAATCCACCGGGGTAGGCTCAGCTGCGGGCACCTCGCCCTGCTCCTCAATGATAGGATCCCCCACAGGATCCGCTGGTGGTGCAATTGGAATGGCTCTGGGATGCCCTCGTCCCCTATCACGGGTCGGTGCCCTCCCCCGGCCTCTACTTCGGCCTCTAGAAACGGGGGGAGCAGCCTCTCCCGGGTCCGGAACATCGGCGATACGAGTCCTTACCATCTGTGAGGGAGTAAAAGAGGTAAATTTAGTACACTAACCACTTCACAATAGGAAATAAATAAAGAGTAGTCTTCCTAATACCCTATAGCCTCTCGAAGATAAATACAGACGTCTTCGTACCAATCTGCAAAACTCTATTAGATTTTCCCATAACTTGTGAGACCTACATGAACCTGGCTCTGATACCACATTGTCACGACCCATTTCCAAAATAGGTAATGAGGGCGCCTGACCCTATTGTCAGGCAAGCCAACGCGAAAACATTTCTTAATTCTTTTGTTACTTTTACTCAGAAATGAGTGAAATAAGTACTAAATTACTAAATTTGGAAGTAAGCCAGAAGATCAAAATATCGTAATAGCATAGTTATTCAACCCAAAAATAAATGTATACCAAAGTACATGCCAGAACCTGGTGTCACAAGTGTGGGCATCTAGTAGAGTATACAAAAGACATCTTTATCCTACTGTCTGAAATAGGGAAAACACAGAAAAAGTAAAGGAAGACTCTATCCGGCTGCTAAACGGCATAGGAAGGATTGGTAACCAAATGTATCAGCCTCAGACCCTGTACAATTAAGTACAGAAGTGTAGTATGAGTATATAAATAATATGTACCCAGTAAGTATCCTGTCTAATCTCGAAGAAGTAGAGACGAGAAATCGACTTGATACCTACTAGGGTCAAGATAATGTAATATAAATGTTCTATGCTAAGCATGAAAGTCACCAATATTTAACAGGTTATAATGAAAAGTAATAATCAGGTTCTTGACCATATTTCAGTTTCCATTTACATTCTTCAATTACTGAGCAAGTAGGCATGTCATGTCTAGGCATCAACATATATATATATATATCATGCGCAATCATGCCGAGGTCAACGGCCCGCTCCAACAGAAAATAAATTGTGCACTGCCGAGGGTCGAACGGCACGACCCATAGATACATCTATTCACATCGAGGTGATCGGCCCGATCCATAAATATCAAGAAACATCAAGAATGCGCACAAAGGCTCATGTATATACAAGGAAACTCTTACAAGGGTTCAACAAGTTCATATGTTCACTTCTTATTTCCTTTAAGTCTCTAGCATATCATAAATGATCATATTAGCAATTTAAATAAGAGTATCTCCAAATTAGGCATGATGTGGGTCCTAAACTACCCAAGAAATTAATATCATAGTAGCTACGCACGGACTCTCATCACCTAGTACGTACGTAGCCCCCGCATTTAGTAGCAAATACTCAGTTATTACACCTATGGGGACAATTTCCTCTCACAAGGTTAGAAAGGAGACTCACCTCGCTCCAAAGCGTACTTCCAATATCAAGAACAAGCTCAAGTCCTCAATTCGGAGCCGAACGATCACAAACTAGTTAAATGAAGTAAGAACTAGTTAATAAAGGCTTACAAGGTCGAATTCTAACTATTTAAGTAATTTCCCATCCTTTTCACAAGTTTCCTAAATTCTGACCCCGCTTCCACGTGCCCGGATTTCAAGATTTTTTG
>MU775949.1:17077-30761 GCA_026770625.1 Nicotiana glauca | reverse complement strand
ATAATATAAGAATTCTAGTTCATTTCATAACAAATTTCGTGGTTAAATCTTGATTTTACTTAAACCCTAGGTCTAGTTCTAACCTCTTTGATTCCACCTAGGTTTTTAGTGTTTAATCAACTTAATATACATGTATTTAAACTAATAATAAGTGGAATTAACTTACCTTGAAGTGCTATGTGGAAATCCTCTCTTTGGAAGCCCCCAAATCGCCTAAGTGTGGTGTAGAAATGAAATAAATGGCCTTTGAGTTCGAATTAAATGAACTCGCTGCCCAGCGATTTTCGCTTCTGCGGTCTAGGGACTGCTTCTGCGGTAAGGAGGACCGCTTTTGTGGAACTGGGTGAAAATGGCTGGACCGTTTCTGCGGTCTGAGCTTCGCTTCTGCGGCTGAGGTCCGCTTCTGCGGTTTCTCCTGGCCTAGACAAGGGCCGCTTATGTGATGGATGGACCGCATCTGCGGTCCCGCTTTTGCTGTCCTAGAACCGCAGATGCGGTTATGACAGAAGCAGCAGACCTTCAGCCCCTCCTGAACTTTCCTACTTCAGTTGAACCTTATTCGTCTGACACTCGATGCTCCCGAGCCCCGCTCGAACATACCGACAAGTCTAAAATCACGAGGTGGACCTACTCGAATCCTCGGAACACTCAAAGCAACGCTAAATCTTGGAATCACCCCCTAAACCCAATGATTCAAACTATTGAACTTCAAGTTCTTAATTTTATTTTAACGGGCCAAAACGCCCTTAAACTACTCGGATTGACACCAAATTTTACGGGCAAGTCTTAACTGATATTTTAGAACTGTACCAAGCATCGGAACCAAAATTCGAGCCCGGTACCTAGGAAATCAATGATTTCTTAGTTTCTTTAATTCTTTAAAAATTCAATTTATCAATTTCCAATAAAAATTTATTACTCAGGCTAGGGACCTCGAAATTCGATTACGGGCATATGCCCAGGTCCCATATTTTCCCACGGACCCTCTGGGACCATCAAATCACAAATCCGGGTCTGTTTTCCCAAAAATTTGACCGAAGTTGAACTTGGTCTTTTAAGAGAATCTTAAAGAAATAATTGGACATATTTTTACTCAAAACTCCTCCAACTCCCGAACCAACCATCCCCGCAAGTTATAAATTAGCTAAAGCAAGCGCGGGAAGTATTATTTAAGAGAACGGGATTCTAAAAGGCAAAACGACCAGTCGGATCATTACAGTAGCGGTGTGTTCATCCACTTAATTTGAAATATTTCCACAGGAATTTTCCCATAACTTTTATTGTGTGTGCCAAAGTCCAAACATTGGAGACAGTGTGGGATCAACCGGGCATAATTTCTAACATGTTCAAGCGCATGCTCATATGTTATACTGCCCATGGAATCATACACATATATAGTTTTATCTTTAAAGTCCAGAATTTCAAAAAAGTAGTGTGTAGATCTCTGGTCCGACCTTGGCTTAAGTCGAAATGGAAAGAATACTTTTTCGGCAGATGCCCATGTGATACCACAGGAAAGGTCGAGGACTTTTACGTAGTTGGCCACCTTTCTTGATTCTTCAATAAACCAACCAAAACTCGGTAAGTTCCTCAATAACCACTTCTTCTTCATAATCCTCACATTCCTATTGTTTAGATGTCCTCTTTCTCTTTGAATTGCACTTTTTTTATCTTCCATTCTCTTTTCCTTCCTTTTTCGAATTTTCTCCTTCTATTCATCTAAAGGATGAACACTAGCCAACTTAGTCATATACTGATCAAAAACTAAATTTGTTACTGCACATCTTGATTTTGGATAACTTGGAAGGTGATAGTAATATTTTTTGCACAAGAAATATATGCCCACTTTCGTATGTTGTAAATGAACAACAACAAATGAAAATATGTGAAATAAAAACTTTTGCATGCATAAGTATGAAGTTTAGAAAAAATGCATTACAAAACTACAAACAGCATGACAAAAACTTAAGCATATTCAGTTTGAAGTGTTAGGAAATAATCTAAACAATTTCAGCATGTTTGATTTAAAAGTTTAGAAAAAAACTAGAGAATGCATGTCAAAAACTTCAGCAAGGCCATGCTGAAGTTTTAGAAAATAAGCTAAAAACTTTAGCAGTTTTACTATGAATAAAGCTGAAGTTTGTCAAATTACAGTACAAAAACTTTACTATAAAAATAAGCTGAAGTTTTGGGAAATACAGTTGATAAGGGCTTTATTAGACCTAGTGTCTCGCTTTGCGGTGCGCCAGTGTTATTTGTTAAGAAGAAGGATGGATCGATGAGGATGTGTATAGATTACCGGCAGTTGAACAAGGTTACAATCAAACATAAGTATCCATTGTCAAGGATTGAAGATTTGTTTGATCAGATTCAGGGTGCCAAGGTATTTTCCAAGATTGACTTGAGATCTAGCTATCATCAGTTGAGGATTAGGGAATCTGATGTCCCTACGATAGCTTTCTGCACTCGGTATGGGCATTATGAGTTCTTGTTGATGTCATTTGGGCTGACAAATGCCCCAGCAGCTTTTATGGATTTGATGATCCGAGTGTTCAAGCCTTACTTGGATTCATTTGTGATAGTCTTCACCGATGATATTTTGATCTATTCCCGCAGTCGGGAGGAGCATGAGATACATCTAAGAGTTGTTCTTCAGACTCTGAGAGATAGTCAGTTGTATGCTAAGTTTTCAAAGTGCGAGTTTTTGTTAGGTTCAGTTGCTTTCTTGGGTCATATTGTTTTAGTAGAGGGTATTCAGGTAGATCCAAAGAAGATAGAGGCAGTCAAGGACTGGCCTAGACCCGCATCAGCTACAGAGATTTGGAGTTTCTTGGATTTGGCGGGTTATTACCGTTGGTTTGTGGAGGGGTTCTCATCTATTGCAGCACCGATGACCAGGTTGACCTAGAAGGGTGCCCAGTTCAGGTGGTTGAACGAGTTTGAGGCGAGCTTTCAGAAGCTCAAGATAGCTTTGACTACGACGCTAGTGTTGGTTTTGCCTACAGTTTAGGGCCACATACAGTTTATTGTGATGCATCTCGTATTGGACTTGGGGCGATGTTGATGCAGAATGGCAAGGTCATTGCTTATGCTTCGCGGCAATTGAAGATTCATGAGAAGAATTATCCAGTTCACGATTTGGAGTTAGCATCCATTGTTCACGCACTGAAGATTTGGAGGCACTATTTATATGGCGTATCATGTGAGGTGTTCACGGATCACAAGAGTTTGCAATACTTGTTCAAGTAAAAGGAGCTAAACTTGAGGTAGAGAAGGTGGTTGGAGCTACTGAAGGACTATGATATCACCATCTTATATCATCCGGGGAAGGCCAATGTAGTGGCCGATGCTTCGAGTAGGAAGTCAGTTAGTATGGCAGTCTTGCATATAGTCTGATCTATGAGAGGCCGCTTGACTTGGATGTTCAGGCTTTGGCCAATCAGTTTGTGAGGTTGGATATAGCTAAGCCCATCCATATGTTAGCTTGCACAGTCGCTCATTCTTCATTATTGGAGCGTATTCGAGATCGACAGTATGATGATCCCTATTTGTGTGTCCTAAAGGACATGGTGCAGCACAGTGGTGCCAAGCATGTCACAGTTGGGGATGATAGAGTTTTAATGATGCAGGGTCGTATATGTGTGCCTAATATGGATGGTCTTCGAGATTTGATTCTATAGGAGGCCTATAGTTCCCGATACTCTATTCATCTGGGCGCTGCTAAGATGTATCAGGATTTGTGGCAGCATTATTGGTGGATGAGGATGAAGAAGGATATTGTTACATATGTGGCTCGGTGTTTGAATTATCAGCAGGTAAAATACGAGCATCAGAGACCGGTGGTTTGTTTCAGAGGATTGAGCTTCCCGAGTGGAAGTGGGAGTGTATCACTATGGACTTTGTTGTTAAACTCCCACGGACTCAGAGAAAGTTTGATGTTGTGTGGGTTATTGTTGATAGGCTGACCAAGTCAGCAAATCTCATTCCTGTAGCTCCTATTCTTCAGGTTAGTTGAGATCTATGTTTGGGAGATTGTTCGTCTTCATGGTGTGCCCGTGTCTATTAAGTCTGATTAAGGTACGCAATTTATCTCACATTTTTGGAAGGCAGTTCAGTGTGAGTTGGGCACAAAGGTCCAGTTGTGTAGATCATTTCATCCTCAGACAGATGGGCAGTCCGAGCGTACTATTTAGATTTTGGAGGATATGCTCCAAGCTTGTGTTACTGACTTTGGAGGCTCGTGGGATCAGTTTTTGCATATAGCGGAGTTTTCCTACAACAACAGTTACCAGTCGAGCATTCAGATGGATCCTTATGAAGCTTTATATGGTAGGCAGTGTCAGTCGCCAGTTGGGTGGTTTGATCTGGGAGAGGCTCGGTTGTTGGGTACGGATCTACTACATGATGCCTTGGACAATGTCAGAATCATTCAGGATAGGCTTCATACAGCTCAGTCTAGGCAAAAGAGTTATGCTGACTGTAAGGTTCATGATGTGGCATTCACGGTCGGCGAGCGGGTGTTGCTTCGGGTGTTGTCTATGAAAGGTGTGATGAGATTTGGAAAGAAGGGAAAGCTTAGCCCAAGGTTCATTGGCCCGTTTGAAACTCTTGATCGGGTGGGAGAGGTGGCTTACAGACTTGTTGCCGCCGATTTTATCAGTCGTACATCCAGTGTTTTATGTGTCCATGCTTTTAGAAGCATCACGGCGATCCATTCCACGTGTTAAAATTTAGCATTATCCAGTTGGACAAGGACTTGTCCTATGAGGAGGAGCCGGTAGCTATTCTAGACCGGTAGGTTCGTCAGTTTAGATCGAAGAGTTTCCCTTCTGTCCATGTTTAGTGGAGAGATCAGCCTGTAGAGGCATCGACTTGGGAGTCCGAACCCAATATGTGGAGCCGTTATCCCCATCTTTTCTTCGACTCAGGTACTTCCTTCTTATGTCCGTTCGAGGACGAACGGTTGTTTTAGAGGTGGAGAATGTGATGACCCAATAGGTCATCACTTGTTCTGGAAATGAATTCTGTGTTCCGAGGCCTTAAAACCTCCTTTTTGTCTCACCTCTATTTGTGTGCGCAATCCGGGCATGTATCCGGAAAGCCATTATGTGAAAATCTGTAAAAAAAAATAATGAATTTTGCTTTTAAAATGAATTTAGGCTGACTTCTCTCAACAGTTTAGGTAAATGGGCCTGGTTCCATGATTTGATAGTCCCGAAAGATTCGTAAGAAAATATAGGACTTGGGCGTATGCCCGGAATCGAATTCCGAGGTCCCCAAGCCTGAGAAATAAATTTTTGAAGAAAACTGTTTAACTGAAATTTCTAGATTTTTTGGAAATTTGAATGCAATTAAGTTTGATAGTATTGGACCTGTATTTTAGTTCCGGATCCCAGTATAGGTCTTATATGGTATTTAAGTTGAGCCTGTAAAATTTTGTAAGAAACGGACTTGAAATGACGTGAATCGGACCATCGGTTGTTAAAATTTGAACTTAAGAGCTCATGAGATTTTTCTTTGATTTTGATGCTAAATTCATAGTTATTGATGTTATTTTGATGATTTGATCGCACGAGCAAGTCCGTATGATATTTTTGGACTTGCGTGCATGTTTGGTTTAGAGTCCACGAGGGCTCGGGTGAGTTTTGGATAGGCCTTGGAGTAAAATTTGACTTAGGAAATTGCTAGTGTGTAGCAGTCCTATAGGCTTCGCAATTGCGAAGCCTGGCTCGCAAATGCGAAGATAGTCTGGGCAGGCCTTGATCGCAAATGCAAATATTTCGTCGTAAATGCGGAAAAGGCCAGAGTCGCAAATGCGACTTTTTCTTCGCAAATGCGAAGATGACAGGTCCTGAATGGGTTTGTGATTGCGAACCCTAGTCGCGATTGCGACATCAGAGACCAGTTAATTGGGACTTTGACGCATTTTTATCCATTTTTCAAACCTTCTCAAAACCTAAACACCTTTGGGAGATTTTTCAAATACAACTACTCTTCCAAATCATTTGTAAGTCATTTATTTCAATATATCCATCTTTTTACATGATTTCAATTAAAAATCAAGGGTTTTCATAGGGGAAATTGAGTGTTTTGGGTAAAACTTAGGATTTTCGAATTTTGGAAATTTCGACCTCGATTTGAGGTCCGATTTCAAAATAAATTATATATTTGAGTTCGTGGGTGAATGGGTAATCGGATTTTGGTTCGAACCTCGATTTTTAACCATGTGGGCCTGGGGTCAATTTTTGACTTTTTGTGAAAACTATAGAAAACCTATTTTCATGCATTAGAATTGATTCATTTAGCGTTTATTGATATAGTTAAGTAACTTATGGCTAGATACAAGCGAATTGGTGGTGGAATCAAGAGGTAAAGCGGTAGTTGAGACTTATATTGTGATCGTGGCTTTGAGGTATATGTTTGGTCTAACCTTAGCTTGAGGGATTAGGAGTTGTGTCCTATTTTCTATATGTTAGTTGTTGAGTACGACGTATAGGCATGGTGACAAGTATCTATACATTGGTGTCAAACATGCCCGTGGGTCTTGTACTATGATTAATATGACTCCGTTTTGTATTGTTCATGCCTTATGTGATGATTTTGTATTGTTGAACAAGGCTTGTGGAAGTAATATTGGTAATTGAATATTGAAGAGCGATGTCTCAAGTTGTAAAATGATTTGTGGAAGTATTATTGTCAATTGAACATTATAGAGCATTGTCTTAAGTTGTGAATTGAGTTGTGAAGTAAATATGAAAAAGAGAAGAGGTTTATGATATTGTCTCCCTTGCCGGAATGTTGTTGATTTTAATATTATCTCCCTTGCAGGGATGTTATTGATTTTGATAGTATTTCCCTTACCAGGATATGATTGTTATACTATTGTTCCCTTGTCGGGATTTTATTGCAATTTTATTGATTCCCTTGCCCTTATTGCTTTGTGATTGTTGTCTGGGTAAGGAAAAGTGTTAAAGCACGAAGGGTGATGTCGTGTATAATTTTTGTGAGAGAGTATTAATGCATGAAGGATGATGCCGTGTCGATATTGTGAGGTTAAAGCACGAAGGGTGATATCGTGCTGCACAATGTACAATTATGTGCCTTTATATGAGTGATAATTCACGAAGGATCTTTCCGTACCACGATTTTGTGAGTTAAAAGCACGAAGGGTGATGTCGTGCCGATTATATTGATTTTTATGGTGAGGACGAGAGTAAAAGCACGAAGGGTGATGCGTGCACTTATCTTTGATTTCCTGATGTTTACCGATAATTGAGTTATGGTGTTCTTTACATTTAACTGTTGGTTTTTTTGTTGTTACTTGTTGTTTCCCCGTAGCATGACTCCCCCTTCCTATCTTTAATTGTAAATTTCAGCCTTTATTTTCCGTTGTATATGATTTTACTGCACAGGTTTATTTGGTAGTCTGGTCCTAGCCTCGTCACTACTTCGGTGAGGTTAGGCTAGGCACTTACCAGCACATGGGGTCAGTTGTGCTGATACTACACTCTGCACTCTATTTTGTGCAGATCCCGGTACTGGAGCATACAAACCTTAGCTTTGGGTTGCTGCCTTCAGTCCATTCGGAGACCCGAGGTAGTCCTGCAGGTGTTCGCAGGCCTTGGCGTCTCCTTCTATCCTTCCGTTATGTTTATTTTATGTATTTTAGAGACAACGTTGTATTTATCTTTCAGACTATTATATGTAGTATTCCTAGACAGTATGTGAAATTGTAACACCAGTTCTAGGTAGTCTATGTTTAAGGATTTGTATTGGTAATATTTAAATATATCTTGTTCTTTTGCTTATTTAATTTCGTTGTTTATATAATGTTGATTCATAACTGTTAGAGGATTAAAAATAAAAAAGGGTAAATAGTTGGAATGATTAACTTGCCTACCTTTCACTAGTAAGCGCCATCATGACTCCTGAGAGTGGGAAAATCCGGGTCGTGACACCAACATGTGTGAATAGATGTATTTCTCCTTTTTTATATAGCTGAATAAACTCACCAAATTCTTTTTGAGCTACATTGAGTCTTTCTGAATAACCATTCAAAAACATAAAAAAGACAATAAAGTATGTAAAATTTCAAACGGTATAAAATATACTTGGATCAAATATAACAAATTCATGATCTATAGAATACCTTGACGTTTGTCTTCCACTGTGGTTTCCCAGGCTGCATGCCTCTATCGATCTCAGCAGTTCCAGCTTCATTCAATTGTGCACCAACATCGAGGAGCATTGGAGTATTCTCTCGAAGGTTTTTCTCAACTCTATCTTCATTCAATTCAGCATCATCAGAGAGTTTTTGATTTGTGTCAATTGAAGCACAACTATTTTTAACTTCCACTGCATATTCATAAAGAGGAGGGATGGATCAATATATATATATATATATATATATATATATATATATATATATATATATATATATATATACACACACACACACACCTGTAGTGAAAATTTCCTGTGTATCTTCACCTACAAGTTCCTTGCAAATAGCTAGTGTTTTTGCAAACCAATTGTCTTTCCCAATAGTGCTACACACATCACTCGATGTTAGTTCTAAAGTACCAACAGGTGCATGATCTCCATCGCCAAACAAATTGCCTTTTGCAATGCCACTTCCCAAAGCAAAACTCGATGCATGTTTTTCAGTATCAACAACTTGATCATCTGCACCTTTCTCAGTTGATAAATCTTCATCATTTTGATCGTTACTCAGTCTGTCAACACTGGAATGTTCCTCTCCAACTTGTTGTTGAACATGTTGATCGCCTTCAAGAGTCACTTCTTCACGTGTAGAATTTTCATCTGCAACTTTATGTGATGCATCATGAGCAGCATGTTCCTCAGAATCAACAACTTGATCATCTACACCTTGCTTGCTTCCAACATTCTCAGTTGATAATTGTTCATCATTTCCATCTCTGATCTGTTTATCAACACTGGAACGCTCATCTTTAACTTGTTCTTGAACATGTTGATCGCCTTCAAAAGCCTCTTCCTCACGTGTAGAATTTTCATCTACGACTTTATGTAATGCATCACGAACAACATTAATATCTGAAGATGTTCATAAGGGTGGTTCATCATATCATATTGTTAATAGTTCATCAAATCAAAATTGTCATCGTCCATTCCATTTGATTTGTCGACAATCTTAAACAACTTTTCAAATTTCTCATTGAAATATTTCTAGAAAAATAATTACTACAATGATTAATCTAAATAACATTAGCAGAAAAAAAAAGACTTCTCTATAAATTATCTTACCTTCACTTTTTCAAAAATCGCATCCACAATAACAGATCGTTCATCCCGTTTAAGCTAATCGAAAACTTCTTTAACGATCGTGCTTCTTTCTTTTTCTGCATGCCTTTGAACCTCCATCGTTACCTCTAGTATAGAGACACGGAACAAAAATTCAGATATAAAAGAATGCTGAAGTTCAGCAAAAACATAACACAATTTCAGCTATTATAATATTAAAGTTCATCACAAATAGAACAAAACTTCAGCTCAAAAACATGTGTAGTTTTACAAAAACACAACCAAAAAACTTCAACTCATAACTTACAAAACATATTGTGTCGACTAAATCATTGTCAAACGCCATTGTAGAACTGTTAGAACGACTTTGGGTACGAGATGATTCGCCAATAATAGGAGTTCAATTCGCTTCTTTTGATCGACTCCAACTACGTGTGATTCGCCAATAACAGGAGTTCGATTCACTTCTTTTGATCGACTCAGACTACGTGGTGATTAACAAGTTGAAGGAACCAAATTAAGTACCTTTGAACGAATCTGGCTGCATAGTAATTGTCCAATTAAAGGCATTGAATTCAATTCCTCCTCTGTAGAAATTATATCCAATACCCTAAATGTACGATATCTCTATTTAATACAAAAAAGTATATTATGAGAAAAAAACTAATACATCAACATATTAACACAAAGAAAAAAATAAAACAAAAATTAACTTACAGCATGATTACTGAAGTAATCAAAAAGTTCGTTATATTTGGGCTCTCCCACACATGTATAACATAACATCTTGGGAACCTGAGGGGTATCAAGGTACTCATCCTCTCTTAAATACTTCTATCGAATAACTGGGAAGCGCTCATAGAACGAAGCACATAACGAAAATGGAAATCCACCAACTTTATACTCAGTTGAATGAAATTTGTTCTACTTGTCCAATGCATGTTTCAGTGAGTAAATGAGTTTCTCATAACACACATTACCCCAAGGATATTCAGCACAATCCTTATCATCTTCAACAATAGCTGCATACTCCTCCAGCACAGATGATTCGGTATTTTTTCCAAACAAAATAGACTCCACAACAAGAATTTTCATAAGCTTCACAGCATCGTCATCACTCTCGCATACGTGACTGAAATTCACAGCATTCCTTGGAATTGCATTTCGAGTCATAAAATCCTGAATATCTTTCAAGGTCACACCCTTAGACTTCCCAAAATAGAGCTTCAGAATATTTCTCTCTCGATTATTTGGTTTTTCAATATTATGTGTTGTGATCCGCAAATCGCACATAATGTGAAAGTCTTCAAGGGTGAAGAAAACATCATGGCCAAAAATCTTGAAACTAATGGAGTCTCGATCATTGGTGAATATTCGAGAAAAACACATACAATGAACCAACTTCATGCTGCATTTGAAATTCTCCATAGCCATAATATATCGAAATATACCATTATTAAGCTTATCCCGCTGTGCAAGAGTCAAGAAACTTACAATTAAACTCTTCAAATCATGGTTCCCCGTCCAGTAACCACGACAATTAAACAAATCTCAAAACTCAAAATATTTATCCCCTGGTTTTTATGTGGAGCAGCAGGGGATAAAGGGTCTGTGGGTATTATACGTTGTTTAGGTGCTTTAGGTTCTTTAGGTGCATTAGTTGGTTTACGTGCTTTAGCTGCTTTAGGATCTTTAGGTACTTTAGGTGCCATCTGTTCAAAAAAAGCAAAACATACAAAAAAAATAGCATCAGAACATTATAAAAAAAATCAGTTAAAACTTCAACACTAAGAAGGATAAAGTTCACCAGTTACAAAACAAAAACTTCAGCTCTAGAGTTCGCCAGTAACAAAACAAAAACTTCAGCTCCTAGAGATAAAGTTTGCCAGTTATAAAACAAAAACTTCAGCTCCTAAAGCTGAAGTTCACCAGTTACAAAACAAAAACTTCAACTCCTAGAGTTGAAGTTCACCAGTTACAAAACAAAAACTTCAGCTCCAAGAACTGAAGTTCACCAGTGACAAACAAACATTCAGCAAAAACATATTGTAGTTTTTACAAAAAATAAAACACAAATTGAAATCCAAAAATAATGATGAAGTTCATAAAAAATATAACACAAAAACACAAAACATGAAATAAAACTTCAGCTCATAAAACTAAGGCATCATTGAAGTATTATAAACTTCACACTTTAATAGTATCATCTATTTAACTCTCAAAATTTTTAAAAATTTTGACAACTCCAAAAATCACTGTAAGAATTTATAGAATTTTCATCAAAAACACAAACACACGTTCAAAAAACGTAAAAACACAATCGTAATAGTAAAACTAATACACTTATCAAACTAAGCCCTAGGAAACTATTTTATCATAAATACATGACTATTAAAACCAAAACCAGAAATTAAATCGTAAAAATTAATACTAAAATAAAATCCAAAAAGTTAATGCAATGTACATGTGATTATACTAATGTTATTGGGGAACAAACAGTTGAAAAATAAAAAACAGTGACGAAAACCATTTGCTTACAGAGAAGAACAAATCAAAAAATGCGAATAACGAGAGAGGGAGAGATAGAGATAGTAGAGGACTAGCGTATACTTGAAGAGAAATTAGTCTTTTAATATAGACGGGCAAAATAGTCTTTTAAAAAGCTTTTAACAAAAAACGGGTACGGGTGCAAACAGAAAAATAAAATGGCTACAGGTTAAAAAGAGGCGCCCAAATAGGGCCCCCCATGCAATTTTTACTATAGCGAGAGATCCCATTTGGGCGAAGTGCACTATTAGCCACTTTAAGTATGTTGTTTAAATTATATTCATAATTTAAATATATTTAAAGGTTATCTAATTCATCCAAACTTTAGGACTAAGAATCCTGGATTTTTGAGTTATTAATTTGAAATTTTGGACTTAGTATCCTAAATTCTTGAGCTGTTAATTTAAAATTTATGACTAAGTGTCCTAAATTTCTAAATCGCAAATTTAAAATTTAGGACATAAGATTCAAATTTTTGGACATAATTTTTAAATTTTAGGACACGATGTCCTGAAGTTTTAACTTTAAGGTTTAAACTTCAGGACATCGTGTCCTAAAGTTTGAGCAAATTAGCTAATCTTAAAATATATTTTAAACAACATACTAAAAAATAGCTACTAGTATCATTTCCAACCCCATTTTGTAAGGGACTTTTGCATCTATACCCCATTTTGGGGTCACAATTGAACCTATATGTCATGCCCCAAATTCGAGGGACATGACCGACGCTCGACCGGGTAGCCCCAATCAAGCGGACCTGGGTGTCTTTCCTAACCCACGTGTTACCCTTGTATTTTTCATTACTTATTAACCAAAAAGTTAACCATTTCATAATTGAAATCACTCTTTTTCGAACATACACAACATGCTTAATTTCTTTAACAAGTTTACAACTTACAAGGCCCGACATATATCTACATAAGTCCATAATCCCACGTTTTCTGTCTATGTAGCCTCTAAGATATGACAGGGATAATACAATACTTGCCGGTAACAATGCTCCGGCTATACCTTACACAAAATCAAAATAAGACTCCAAAATAGAGGTGGCATGAGCCACGCAGGGCCCCGAGAGGAAAGGGGCTCACCAAACGGCCAGTGGAAGATGAAGGAGTGCTACTGCCGATGAACTGAAGTACCTGCTACGAATCCACCTACAATCATAACACGAATGTAGCGCCCCCGGCAAAAGGGACGTCAGTACACTAGAATTGTACTGGTATGTATAAACAAGCTTTGTCCCAAGTAAACTCAAGCCATAGACAAGTAAGCCACGGTAATAGAGACAACGAACAAATACATAAGAATTAACAAGTCAAGCCAACCAAGTCTTTCGACACCTAGCTTTGTTTCAAGTAGATCTCAAATCGTATACAAGTAGAAAACAACAATAGAGGCAACAACCAAACACACATGGAAGGCACAATCAAGCCAAACAAAGGGACAATCAGTGCCCCACAGGTTACAAACTCTCCTGCTGTCTCCTTTCACAATGCCTCATCAATGATTTCACAATTGGTACACATATCGATTTCAATGGCGATTACGATCGCTTTCCACCCTTATTACCTCGGCCACCCTTATTACCTCGGCCACCCTTATCACCACAACCCGCACCTTATTACTTCGTGTTGTGGCACGCAACCCGATCCCAACGCACATTTTCAATTCACAAGCAATCACAACAACAATAATGAACAATTCACAAGATCACAACAACGACAATAAGCAATTTACAAATATCACAACAACATTTTCTTAAGGAGTAACAACAATGATTCACAAGTATTCCCATAACCATCAATACTATTTTCCATCGAATTCCACAATTCACAAGTGTTTCCATAGCCAATAG
>MU775949.1:0-16208 GCA_026770625.1 Nicotiana glauca | reverse complement strand
AATCTTTGAAGAGGATAGGTTTTTCCCTCAAGAATCTCTCCTCCCTCTCTCTTATTTTGCTCAGAAAATATGTAAAAATAAAGTGTTGGGGTGTTTTATTGAAGAAGAGATCGGGTAAAAAAAATTAGAAAATCTGGGCCGAGTCGGATCTGCGGTCGCATCTGCGATCGCAGAGTTAACATGCGGTCCGCATAATGGACCGCAGAATTGCTCCCAAAAACTAAATGTTCTGACACGATCTGTGACAAGAATGCGGTCCGCATTCGTGTTCTGCGACCGCATTTTTAACTTTAATTTTTGACAAATCGTCTGTTGCACTCTGCGGTAGGAATGCGGTCCGCATAGCTGATCTGCGACCGCAGAAATGACAATTTCTGGAAAAATTTATTCTTTTGATTTTTTTAAAGCTTAGATCACCACCGAGGGTCCGAACCACCTAACATAATATTCGGACCTTGACACCATGAGCTACTAGGTTTTAAGAACAAAATTTTACGGGGGCTTACACTATACCTACTTTGCAAAATTTTTTACAAGTCTACCCACTTTACGATCAACTTCAGACTTATCGGGTCTGAAGTGAAAAAATTATACTTCAGATGCACTTAAGGCCTAATAGACCTGAAGTGCAACCAATGGTTTCATGTACTTAATGCTAATAAGTCTGAAGTGAAAATTTTCACTTCAGATGCACTTAAGGCCAAAAGGTCTAAGTGCAACAAACATTTTCCTACACTAAGGCCAATAAGTCTGAAGTAAAAAATTGCACGTAAGATGCAATTAAGGCAAATAAGTCTGAAGTGTAACCAATATACACTTAAGGCAAATAAGTCTGAAGTGTAACCAATATGCACTTAAGGCAAATAAGTATGAAGTGTAACCAATATGCACTTAAGGCCAATAAATCTGAAGTGAAAAATTGCATTTCATATGCGCTTAAGGCCAAAAGATCTAAAGTGCAACAAATATTTTCTACACTTAAGGCCAATAAGTCTGAAGTAAAAAATTACACTTCAGATGCACTTAAGTCCAAAAGGTGTAAACTGCAACCAACGTTTTCATGCACTTAAAGGCGAATAACTCCAAAGTATAACCAATGGGTTCATGCATTTAAGGCCAATAAGTCTGAAGTAGAAAATTGCACTTCAGGTGCACTTAAGGCCAAAAGGTCTGAAGTGCAACAAATATTTTCCTACACTTAAGGCCAACTGCACTTCAGATGCACTTAAGGCCAAAGGGACTAAAGTGCAACCAACATTTTCATGCACTTAAGGCAAATTAGTCTGAAGTGTAACCAACGGTTTCATGCACTTATGTGATGATCCAAAAGGTCATCACTTATTTTTAAATTAAATTTTGTGCTTCCGGGGCCTTAAAAATCTCATTTAGAGTCACCTCGATTTGCGTACGCAGTCCGAGCGCGTAGCTGAAAAGCTTAAATATAGAAATCTGTGAAAAATGATAAAATTTGGCTAATAAATGAATTAATTTGACTTCGGTCAATGTTTTTGGTAAACGGACCCGGACATGTGATTTGACGGTCCCGGAAGGTCCGTAGGAAAATACGGGACTTGAGCGTATGCCCGAAATCGAATTCCGAGGTCCCAAGCCCAAGAAATAAATTTTTAAAGGAAATTGTTTTCTGAAATTGTTTAAGGAAATTTAAAATGAAATTTGATTAGAACATGATGGTATCGAGCCCATATTTTGGTTCCGGCGTGCGGTACAGGTCTTATATATAATTTAAGATATTTCTGTAAAATTTGGTGAATAACGGATGTTGTTTGATGTGATTCAGACTTTAAATGGAAAATTTGATGTTTTAAGAAGTTTGAAAGAATTCATGGATTTTGAGGTTTAATTCTATGTATATGATGTTATTTTGGTGATTTGAGTACACGAATAAATCCGTAGGATATTTTTGAGGTTGTGTGTATATTTGGCTTGGAATCCCGAGGGCTCGGGTGAGTTTTGGATAGGCCACGAGGTAAAATTTTGGACTTAAGGAATTGCAGGTCTGCAAGCTTCGCATTTCCCAAACCCCCTTCGCAATTCCTAGGTTCGCATTTCCAAACTCCGCAATTCCCAGGCTTCGCATTTCCCAAATCCCCTTCGCCATTCCCAGGTTTGCATTTTCCAAACTCCCTTCGCAATTCCCAGGCTTCGCATTTCCCAAACTTTTTCGCAATTCCCAGGTTCGCATTTCCCAAACTCCCTTCGCAATTCCCAAACTTCGCATTTCCCAAACTTTTTCGCAATTCCCAGCTTCGCATTTCCCAAAAAATTTTCGTAATTCCCAAGCCAGCAGAGGTTGGTTCGCAATTCCATAACTGACACCTGCAACTTTTATACTTAGTCGATTTTAAACCCATTTTTCACATCTTTTCAAAACATAAACACACTAGGGCGATTTTTCAAGAGCAACTTTCCTTCTAAATCAATTGTAAGTCATTTTTAACTAGTTTTCTTCAATCATTAACATCTTTTAACATGATTTTAACTCAAAATTAATGATTTTAATGGGGAAAATTGGGTATTTTGGGTGGAACCTAGGTTTTTCAAAAATTAGGGATTTGGACCTCGATTTGAGGTCCGATTTCAAAATAAATTATATATTTGGGTTCGTGGGGGAATGGTTAATCGGGTTTTGATTCGAACCTCGGGTTTTGACCATGTGGGACCAGGGGCAATTTTTGACTTTTGGGCAAAACTTTAGAAAATTCATTTTCATGCATTCAAATTGATTCATTTAGCGTTTATTGATGTAATTAAGTAACTTGTGACTAGATACGAGCGAATTGGTGGTGGTATCAAAGGGTGAAGATATAATTGAAACTTGAGTTGTGTTCGTGGCATCAAGGTAAGTATTTGGTCTAACCTTAGCTTGAGGGATTAGGAGTAGAGTCATATTTGCTATGTGATACTTTTTAAGTACGACGTATAGGCATGGTGACTAGTATCTATACGTCGGAGTCAAGCATGCCTGTGCGTCTCATATTGTAATTTTCATGAATTCGTTGTGCTATCTATGCTTTAGAAGCGATTTTTATTTGTTGTGACAAGTTTGTGGAAGTAATTGTAACTTTTGAACATCGAGGAGCATTGGCTCAAGATATATTACGAATTGTGAAAGTATATGAGTTGAGTGAACCCTTTGGAGCATTGGCTCAAGTGGTAAGTGAATTGTGAAGTAAAAGTGAAAAAGAGAAAGAAGTTATTTAATTGTTCCCTTGCTGGGATATTGTTGCCTTATTGGCTATCTCCCTTGCCGGGACGTTAATATTGTTGATGTTGTTCCCTTGCCGGGATTTAATTATTTAATTGTTGTTCCTTTGCTCGGATTCCTATAGTAATCTTGTTTATTCCCCTTGCCCCATTGTTCGTGATTGTTGTTTGGGTGAGGAAGAGTGTAAAAGCACGCAGGGTGATATCGTGTATTGTATGATTGTGAGGAAAGAGTGTAAAGCACGAAGGGTGATGTCGTGCCGCACGATGTACCATTCCGTGACGATTCTATTGATTATATGGTGAGGAAAGAGAGAGTAAAAGCACGAAGGGTGATGCCGTGCACATTTTAGTATATAGTTACTTGGTGAGGACTAGAGTAAAAGCATGAAGGGTGATTCCATGCATTTATTGATTTCTGATTCTTTATTGATATCCGAGTTATGTTTTTTCCCTCGTCACTTGACGTGTTTCGATTTGGAATTGTTATCTCCCCCACAGCATGCTCCCCATCCCACATTGGCTGGTTATCTCTGTATTTTTTTTCCATTGTATATATATATTTTAACTGGACAGATTTATTTGATAGTTTGGTTCTAGCCTCGTCACTACTTCGCCGAGGTTAGGCTAGATACTTACCATCACATGGGGTCGGTGCTGATGCTACACTCTGCACTATGTGCAGATAACGGGGCAGCTTTTGAGCAATAGTGCTTAGGGAGTCAGCCTTCAGTCCACAGAGATCCCGAGGTAGCACTGCAGACGTCCGCAGGCCCGGCGTCTCCTCTATTTTCTATTCCATGTTTCATTTCCCTTATTTTCAGAAACAATGTACTATTATTTCTTCAAACTTTATGTGTAGTGAATCTTAGACTGTTTGTGACATTGTGACACCGGATTTTGGGGTGTTTGAGGTTTAAGAGTTGTAATAGATGTAGATTTCAGATATTAATTGTCATCTTCCGCTTAATATTTAAAGTTCCGCTATTTTCATGTTATCGCCTTATATCTGTTAAAAATAAGAAATTGGTTAATAAAGTATTGGCTTGCCTAGCTTTCATTAGTAGGCGTCATCACGACTTCCGAGGGTGGAAAATTCTGGTCGTGACAACTTAAGGCCAATAAGTCTAAAGTGTAAAATTGCACTTTAGATGCACTTAAGGCCGAAAGATCTGAAGTAGAACAAACATTTTCCTACACCTAAGGCCAATAAGTCTGAAGTGAAAATTGCAATTTAGATGCACTTAAGGCCAAAAGGTTTGAAGTGCAACCAATGTTTCATGTTCTTAAGGCCAAATATGTCTGAAGTGCAAATTGCTCAGAAACAGAAATTTGTTCTTTAAATTCGAACAATCCAATATACGATTTAATACCTAAATCTACTCCAAATGAGCTCAAATTTAAAATAGAACCTCTGAATATCATCAAGAACAAACCTCAATCATCAATTTGTCAAAACAACAATAAATCTAACGAACTATTTTTACAATTAAGAAAAAAAAAAGAGGAAGAAACCCTAAGCAATAGTAAAAAAGAAACCGTTACAATAGATCATCACTCTAAAATATCATAAACTACCTTAAAATATATTCACAGACAACATATAAAATAATTGTAACCAAAGAAGAGGAAAAAATATGAAGTTGTTAAAAAGTGGGTACAAGTTAAAAAAAAAAAAGAAGTGGATACATGTTAAATTGGGACGACTGAATAGGGTGTCGGTGCAATTTTTCCATTTTATAATAATAAAATGTAGGTAATATCGGATAATCTTTTATAATATTCCCTCCGTTTCAATTTATGTGAACATATTTCCTTTTTAGTCTATACCAAAAAGAATGAGATATTTCCCTATTTGAAAATAATTTACCTTTATGCAATAATTTATAGTCACACAAAATACATATGCTTTATTTTACACCACAAATTTAAAAGTCCGTACTAGCCGAAATGGTTTAGTATTATTTTTTCAGCCACACACGCTAAGAAAAAGGAAAAAGAAAAACTTGCCCCGAAAGTGTTGAAAATGGTGTTATGTTAAAACTTCCAACGAAGAACTTGCATCAAATTCGAAGGATTTCAGGATCAATACAGTGGATTTCATTTCTTGATACTACAATTATTAGCTGATTCCAAGTAAAAACTCGGTACCAATTTTACTCGAATTTACTGAAACAACCATGACCGGAAAGTTGAAGTGTGTGATCGTGTCCGTTGACGGAAGTGAAGAGAGTATGAACGCCTTGAATTGGGCTCTTGACAACATCAAGATCAAGCCCCATGATCCCGATTCTGGAGAACCACAAGGTTCCTATGTTATTCTCCACGTTCAATCTCCACCGTCTATTGCTGCTGGTCTTAATCCTGCAGCTATCCCTTTTGGCGGTCCCAGTTAAGTCAATCTCTTATTATCTTTGTGTTTTAATTTATTTTTCTTTGGATTAAGGCGTAGGTGATTTGATTGATTAGTGTTCCCATTTCTTGTTAATCAGTAGTACTAAGTTATGGAGATTAACAGGTGATATTGAGGTGCCTGCGTTTAATGCTGCGATTGAGGCACACCAAAAGCGGATCACTCAGGCCATTTTGAACCATGCTACTGAGATATGTGCTAGTAAAAATGTGAGCTTTTTACTCATTTTCTATCTATGAAAGTTATCTTGCCGTTACACAGCTTACATAGTTGAACAGGTAGTTTGATAGAAGAAGCATCTCATCGGAGTTAAAATTGAATACTTCAATGAACATGAAACTATATTATAAATTATGAATTTATATAGATTCTATAGAGATGTACTGGTATCAGAATTTTGGTGACCTTTCAAAATAAAAAGTTTCAATTTAAATTGTAACAGAAGGAATTCGTAATTGGAATTGGTTGGTGCTTCTGATCTACTTCATGTTTTCTTTTTGTTTCCTGCATTAGCAATTTGAGTCCACCATCACATCCTTTTTGCTGCACTTACATTGATGTTTTGCTTGATACGTCTTACATTTGTATCATTTGATGTGATTTGTTGGACATTCAGTCACTAGAAATGCTAAAAATATTAGAAAAGCAGAAGCCTAATATGGCCATGATTGGTGTTCTATGCTTCTATGTTTATTGATGGGGAAAGGTTCTTTCTGAATCAGGCAAATGTTAAGACCCAAGTACTTATTGGGGATCCAAAGGAGAAAATCTGTGATGCTGTTGAAGAAATGCATGCTGATCTGCTAGTGATGGGTTCCCGTGCTTTTGGTCCCATTAAAAGGTATGAATTCTCAACCTGGAGGATGTTGTTATTGTTGATTTGTTCTGACTGGATAACCCTCTTTACCAAAAGCATGTGTAGATGGTTTTCCATTCAACATGGTGAGCATGAGCTTTTGTGGTCCGCTGTAAATGAGTAGTTTTTAACATTTACAGTCTTGTCAGAAAGTTATTTTGGAATCTCAGTAAGTGGACGTAGTTTAGGATCTCTACCACTTTAGTCAAAAAGCCATATGTAAACATTTTGGATAACTTATGTCCTGACTCTTCTATGAGAATGCTCGCACAATTCAACTAGCTCGTTGGTCCTAAAACTTTAAGGCATATATGTTACTCCCTCTGTCTCAATTTCGTAAGATACTTACCTTTTTAGTTTGTCCCAAAAGGATGACACTTTTCTATATTTTGAAACAATTTAAGTTCAAAGTTTCTATTTTACTCGTAGTGGTAGTGAGACGATTTGTAGCCACATAAATATCTATGACATATTTCATATCACAAGTTTTAAAAGTCGTGCCTTCTTTCTTTCTCTAAACTCCATACCCAGTCAAACACTTTTACATAAATTGGGATAGATGGAGTATTTTCCGAGCATTAGCTTTCTTGCTTTTATTCTTCTTCAACGAGTGAGAAAAAGAATGTAATAAGGTTAAATAACTTGTACTGTTCATTTCTTGTCCAAACGCAAGAACTTGTTGCTTACCTAGCACATGTGAACGAGAAGAAAAAAATGATGAAGAGCTACCAACTAGTTGGGATTAACATCTAGCCTTTGTTATACTTACATTTGGAGACTTGTATCTCAGTATATGGTTAAGTGTGAGATTTAGAGAATCTCTAATTTTGTAGAACCCCACATGGGATTCATACTGTTGTTCCCAACTAGTTTGAGATTGAAGTATAGCTAATTAATCTATTGACCGATGAAGAATTACCAACAACTCAAAGTAGTGCAATAGACACTGGATGTAGAACAATGGCAATTCGCTATATGTTTGTGCAACTAAAGCAATAGTAGATAGAGCTGAAACCCTTATTTTACGTTGCCCCCGTAATTTTTACGCTATTCCGTTAGTTGAGCAATGAATTTACTTTAATAGTGGAAATTTATGAAGAAAGCATAAAGTAAACGCATTCCTTCTTACCCTGCTCATCTACCTAAGTTTTCCTTTGTATCTTTTTTTCAAATTGGCTATGGTCCTAAAGAGTCTTTTATGCAATCTAGAATTTGCACCTAGGGGCATATGCAGGAATTTTTGTAAGCGGTGTCGAAATTTATAGAGGATTGAAAATAAATATCTATAATTATCATATTTTGTATACAAGAATTGCCTTAATCCATAGGTTTTATTGAATCCTAAGTTATAAAAGGTCCTGAGTTCAATTCTACTTCTTTGTGGTTCGAACAAGTGAACCCTTAGAGCAAATCAGGCACACAACCAACGTGCTAGGAGATGATGTGTGTGAAGTGGTGTCATTTTTTTCTACTTACTTAATTCCTCACAGTATTAATACATATATTCAGTAAAGATTTTTCGACGAAGCAGTGTCGCGTGATAGCGCTTCGCTGAACGTGCGCCTGCCCCTGTTTGCGCCTCCCTCTTGTCCAGGCATACAACAGTATATGCGTTATTATCAACTATGTCATCTGGAGGCAATCACTTTAAGTTGCAGTTTTTTTTATTTAAAACCGATGGCTAGTTACTTTATTAGGTACTTTTTGTATACGTTAACTGAATTAGTCACTTAAATTTCATAAAAAAATTAGGCATCTTAACTGGAGTATTGCTGATAAAAATGAGCCTTAATTTTCTGTGCTATTTTCAGTCATGTCATTTACTGGGGATAACATGTAAGGTAACCTGGGTATAGGAAACCTCTTTAATTAGCCTAGTCCCAAGGCTTACAATTCACTTCACAGACAAGTATATTCTGGCAACAAGTAAATGAATCAAAGATTAGTAGGTTTAGTTTTGAAGTGAAGCAAGTGATTTTCTGGTCAGCCTACCACAGAAAAGGCCTCTTTACCCCTGGCTTCAAAATCATTTATACTTGTTTCTGAAATTGTACCTTTTACCATAACCTAACATATGTAATTGATGGATGTGGATCTTTATCTTGGTTAAAATCATGCTGTTTATTGCGAATCTGAATTCTAGAAGTAGTTTCACTCGGTTATATGGTTATTGGATCATACATGATCACTTCTTCTACACAGACATGTATTTGACTAATTTTAAATCTAAACAGGATGTTTCTGGGGAGTGTAAGCAACTATTGCTCAAACCATGCACAATGCCCTGTAATTATTGTTAAGGGTACTTCTTGATGCGGTTCTAGGTATGTTTGCTGTTGCTTCTTGTATAGCATTTCCCCCTTTCATTCCCTTTAACACTATGTGAAATAATACTGTCAGCACTGTTTAATATTATGTTACATCTGAGGATTTCAAGAATTGGGAGACTTTCCTTATTTCATGATGTTCAAATTCTTATATAAGGAGACCTCTTGTATGTTTAATTAACCAATTTCAAGAGTTAACTTTTCATTCCTGTCTCTTTTCACATATTGCTAGAATCTAGTCAACATGTGCAACTTTCCAAGAATCATCTCTTTCTCTTTTCTCTTTTTTCATTTTCACATGGTAGTAGAGTATACTATCTTGATAAACATCTTTTTTCTTTGTTTTCATAAATTTACTATACTTTTCTTTTTCTGGTAACTGTTGTCTTGGCACCACTCTTATAGTCGTTGGTGACTGATCCAGTGGTACAATTCTCCTTTTAAGCGATCATTTTGATGATACTGTCACTTCAAATTGCTGGGGACTTCTCCACCCAAATATTCCAGATTACCTTTTGATCTCTTCTTTTTCTTCGCAGTATCCGAGTTAGGATATTAGGTCCCACCTTGCATGTTGAATTCCTGTTCATTGTTCTTGAAAAGTCCTAGTTTGTTTCTTCCTTGTAGTATTAGAGTTTGGCTATGGAGTAACCTATATAGAAAAAATTTAGAGTTTGGCTGTGGAGTACTTCAAATTGTATTTCTGATTACTATCCGAAAAAGTCTTGGTCTTTCTTTGTTCATGGTAGTGGATTTTGGGTGAGTCCCCTCTGAACAATAAATCTTTGGTCATTCACTTTCTCGGTTACCTAAGAGGCGTCAATTCGCATCGTTGATATCTTGAAATTTGCATTGCTAACGTCTTTCCGGTGATTAATAATATATTTCTTTTCAATGCTACAAGAGGCACTTTCTGTTGCGAAATTACTTATCAACTTGGGAGGAGAAAGAATTTCATCACGACTTCTGCTCTTACTTGGTGATCGATCACTATTCCGCGGTACTATTTAGGAGACTGTCTACCTCGGTATTTCCTAGTGTTTTTCCAAAATAAACAAACTTTAGTTGTTTCAGCACCTTGAGTTTGAAGATACGTCTTGAAAGTTTTAAGAATAATGTGCAGAATATTGATCTTTATTAGACCATCTTGAATATATAGAATTTCTCTAGCTGGCTTCAACTAGTTTGGGATTGGCGTGTAGTTGATTGATTGCTTGTTTAGAATATTCTTTATGATTATGACACAATTAAGAATCCAAGAATTAGGATTGTTCCTCATTTCACATAAGCTTTTAAAAGTTGAATAACTAATCAAATTCGACCCGAACTTCACTGTTTTTTTTCTCTTTTCACAAAATCTATGGTCTTCAGGCTGTTTACAAGTCGCTTGGAATATAAATCTGGATTTCTATTTCAATTAGTTCTTGTAATCTGCAATTAGCTTAATTAAATTCCTGTACCATTCTTCCAATTATGCAGGAGGGAGTAGCCTTCAGACTCACCCAAAAGAATCCTCACCAATTCTTGCTATTTCTGCAACTTTATTGCTCTCTGTTCTTGTTTATATTTATCCCACAATATGACGATTTAAAATAGGTGTAGCCACACTCTCTAGTCCTTTTGCTCTGGAGTCTTGGTCCTTTGTCGACATGCAATATCAACTCTTTTTTTCTTTAAGGTATTCACTTAGTTGATTGACCTTCTGTCGACAAACTCATATTCCAGCTATCAAGGTAAATTCGATTCTCTTCGACAAGCTTCTTTACCGCCATCAGCTTTATAAGATGCAGCTTTCCTATCTAGCACCAGAACTGGGTGTCAATATGGTGAGACAAAATTCATTCGTCTATGGTGTGAAACTCCTCGCTTATTTCTCTCCATTACTCATGTGGCAGTGTGCTCCAATTTATTTGAGACTAATACGTAGTTGTTGTACTCATGCGGCAATGAGGTGGAACCTCTTACCTGTTACCTACATCTAGTTGTCGATAGATCACGATTTGCGTGTGTAAGAGAGTACGTCCGAACAAGCTCACATTGTGAGGATTTATTATAATTTGGCTATTTTTATGCTTGTCATCAACATCTCTCTATCCTAACGTGGGGATGATTATGCTTTTAGAATATAGGTGACTGTGAATGTTAAAGAACGTTGAGGAATGTCGATTGCCATATTTTTTACTTTTTTGGCTTCTTTTTCATCTCTATTTTCAATAACTTGCAAATTGACGATGCTGATGGTGTATTGGTCTTTGCATAGGATTTGGTAACACACTCCGTCTTTCTTTGGATGATCAGCCTTGAGCTGTAGTGATGGGTTGCTCATGAGGTGCGTGGAATGTGTTTCCTCAATCAAGAATTGGAATAAGCTTGACTGACTGTCTATATGCTGTAAATCACGTGTGTTTTGCATTAATTTTCAGAGGTGGATCTTGTTCCACATGTGCTGTTTGCAACTATGCAGATTTACATTATTTGTGAGTGCAAGAACTAGTTAATTATCATCATCGCTCGTAATGTCTTGAAAATCGCTTTCCCTTTATTGTAATTACACTGAAATGTATCAACAGTTTCTTGAAAGTGTGCATCTGGTGATCCAGAATATATCTTTAATTGAATATGAGTAGATGAAGCCAAAAGAAACTGACATGTTATTCGTCCAATCTGAGTCTGCGTGGTGGGGCAGAGGACCAACATACTATTGGTAGTTTATATTAAATAAATTCTGTATAATGCTTGAAATGAATAGAAGGGCTCGTGAACACAGTTAAGCTCCTAATCATTGAGAAAAGAAAGGTTTGAATCTGAAGGCTCTGTCTGTCTTTGAGTCACCATCAATGTCAATTCCCCGAAAGAAGATGCTTTTCTCCCATTTCTATTGGGAACAAGTACTTTGTTACTTTGTGTATGTTGAATTTTCACACTACTCATGAGGGCATAAGCTAGCTTTTGAGTTTGAGTTAACTTCAAAGTTTATACATATACTACCTTTAATAATGTAGTAGCTTAGATAGAAATCCACAGGAATTTTGCTGCAAAAAGTTATTCCCTGGTATCAAAAAGAAAGGTGGAAATCCGTGTACTGGGTTGATATATATGGTTCTTAATCTTTTTGCATATAAAAAGTAGATAAAGAATACTATAAATAAAAAGTTAAAGCTATGATAAAAACAATTTTGGTCGATGGAAGAAATTAATGGATTTTCTTAGTTTAAGTTCTATGCAAGTGTAAACAATATTTACACAATCAGGTCACATATTATAATAGTTATAGGTAACATCTTGACAAAACATGAACTGGAAATTTGGTAAAAATGCGATCTAACAAATTATAACATGTTAAATGAAGTGGATGGGAATCATGGAATCTAAGCCTTGATGGAAACACTAGGTAATTTTTTCCCATTAATCCAGGTCTTGATGGACACGACCACCCGGTTAATCCTGTTAATTATCGTACTTTTAGGATGGGAGTCCGAGGGGAGTTACAATAATTAATTTATGTTGGATCTTAAAGGCCATGCTTAGCTTTACGTTGGATGCATGTGTACATGTTTAAGCTTAACTAATAATACTAATAAGAGTATCAGTTTCTTAATTAGTACTAGTAATATATAATTACAGCTCCAAGAGATCTAATGAGCTAGAAAATGATGCATTATTACATGTAATTTGACTGATTGGCTTTCTAATATTGTTAATGACATGATTAACTAATTAAGGGAGAAACAGAGATCTCTTTCAAAAACATATAAATCTGCATTGCAGATTGCATATATTGCAACCCCGTGACCGACCGCATCTCGTGCCTCTTTTTTTTTTTTTTGGCTTATGGACAAAAAACACTAGTTGTGGTCCAACTAAGATTCACGAGCCTCTTCTCTTCACATCTTCGCACCCTAAATATCATTTCCTCTCTTAGATTTTTCTTTAAATTGCCCGTCGCGTCGGTATTTAAAATTTATGGGTGTCACACCTCCTTTTTTACATACCTACCCCGAAGGATAAATGTATAAGGGAGTTTTTTCATTTAAAGTGACATTATTCGAATTGGAATTATTTTTTTTTTTTTTTAGAGACGCCACTTGGGATAGGATTGACTTTTGGTGTCCCAAGTCACCGGTTTAAATTAAATCCCAAATCGAAGAAAATTGTTGACTTTCCAATTGGAGTCTGCGAACCAGAAATTCTGTGTAAGGAATTCTGTTGACCCGAGGGAAGGTGTTAGGCACCCCCGGATCCCGTGGTTCTAGCACGGTCGCTTAAATTATTATAAATGGCTAAAATCTAATTTTTATTCATGCTCCAAACGATAGTGCAATTTTATAATTATTTACAGCTTTTTAATTATTCTTACGAAGGTGAACGTCGTTTAAGAACGTGTTTTCGGATCACGTCACATGAAATGCACCAGGATCCTCGACACATTCTTATTCAACGTTTTCGGATTTGAATTTGGGTCGCATGAAATGCACACCCGTATTAGGAAGGTAAGATTATATAAAATCGCGTCTAAAGAGACTAACGTGTTGTTATCTTTTGGGAAGGCCGTGAAATTTGCTAAACGGCCCGTCCCGAATATCTAAGTATTTTTTAATTAAGTAGTTAATGAGGGCCCCGCAATTTATATTTTTGTTTGGCGAGGCTCGTCTCATTTTTATTATTAAAAGGCCAACTTAAAGCAAACTAAAAATTTTTAATTATTATTTGTCTCTAAAAGGGCCAATTAATTTACAAATATAAATCCGGGCATCGAATTCAAGTCCGAATTCAAACAAAAAGGAGAAAATCCTTTTAGCTTGAACTCGCTACCTAATTGAAAACCCAATTTTATATTCATGAATTAATTTCCTATATTTCCTAATGTAATTTTAAGAAAGAGCGTTTGACTTTTAGCATTATTGGGCCTCAAATTGGCCCAAGGTTTTAAATGCCCAGCGTTTTGGGACTTTGATAAACTCTCGTTCAGCTGGTATGTGTAATCTTTTTTTCATTGAAGTGTTGGACCAGACTATTAAGCCCAATATTAACAAACTTGACCTCAATCGAAGAGGAGGAAGTCTGAAATTCGTTCAAGCAGACAAATTCAGCAAATAAAGGAGTGTATTGACTGCTAATTGGACATTCATTAACACACATTAAAATGGACAGATTTAAATCTAATGAGCTTACTTCTTCATTTCACTTTTAATTACCAACACATGAACAAAATTGTGAATCAATCTGTTAAAGCAAGAAACTAGCGTGTTATTAAACTCTATTCTAAATGAACTATACTATTTCATTGATTGCCTTTCAATTAACACCAAACGGCCCAAATGAAATCCTTGGGATCATATGACCATTGTAAAGCCATGATCCCAAGGATCACTTCTTCTAAAGCTAACACTGTTTCACAATAGAGAAATATCACAATACCTTTAAATTTAACTAATTACAATTATTTTTTCTAATAGAATCTGTATACTCAACTTAACATAATATTCCTAAAAATAACGTACAAAGGCATTAGAGGTCAACTTAACTAAACTTCACATATAACCAACTACTACTAATAAACACCCTACTTTTGACTATTAATTCATGAACTACACAAATATCAAAATCAAATCAATTGAGACAGTTTAATTAGCTTAAAAGTCTGTCCAAATTATACAAATCATACTATATTAGCTGACCTTCATACTACTAACAATACGAATTCATGGTAGTTTGAAACTATTTCTAATTTAATACAACTAACAAAGCTAAAACAAACAGAAACATTGAATATCATCCACTGAAATGTGGCCTCCATTTATTCATGTTTTCAATAGCACTAATACATCAACAAAGCTCGAAATGTGTACCTGTGAATCAGAATTTATCAGGAGGAGAAGAAGTTAGCGCAGCAATGCAACAGCAGCAGTTTTAGCAAATCAACAGATAATAATAACACACCAACAACACCAAATTTTTAGCCCAGAAATGACTCAGAGATTCCAGAATATTTTAAAACCAAATGAACTGATGTATCAACCCCAAAACAACATCGAAATACCCAGAACAACTTGAAACTAAACCAGTAAACTTCTGAAAAAGCTTCAGCACTCAAATGTTGAGCTGAATGCTGAAATTAAACTGAAATTTTCCATGAAACAGTCTACTTTTGGTTTTTCCACTGATTTTTCTATATTTTTTTTTGGATTTTTATATAAAACTAAGATCTAGAAGAAGATTTTTGAATTTTCTAAGATTTGAAATTCAAATTATGGATTAGATCTATTGAGAGGATTTAATGAAACAGTCTATTTTTGGTTTTTCCACTGATTTTTCTATTTTTTTTTTTGGATTTTTATATAAAACTAAGATCTAGAAGAAGATTTTTGAATTTTCTAAGATTTGAAATTCAAATTATGGATCAGATCTATTAAGAGGATTTTTTGGGGGGAATTTGGAGGCTAAAACTTGTAGAAATTTTCAGGGGGTTTCTAACTTGTTGAACAAGGCAGGTTGATGCCTTTTTATAGGCAAAATTAGGGTGCAGATTTCAGATTCTACTTTTACAAGTTAGTCCTCACCTATTTCTTATTTCACCCCTTATTTTTTGACTTGTACAAATAACTACCACTAGAATCACTGAAATTCACTTGTATCCCTATCTAGAAGGTTCTAGAGGCTTCTAATTCATGTTACTGCAGGGTTTTTCTTATCTAAAAGTCTATATTACCCTTATTTAAATTCTAAAATTGCTATTTTGGCAAAATATGTCACTTTTGATCCCTAAAATACCCCCAAACCACCATTTAGAATTACCCTAGCTAGAACCCCACCCCCCACCCCATCCTAATTAGCTATCAGCTATAACCAATTCCCTATGTACTTAGAATTAACTAATAACAAAAAGATAATTATCTAAATATTGAACCAAACCAAGCTAATTAACTAACTAATATCAAATTACTAATTTAGACAATCAAAACAATTAACTACCATCAATACAAATTATCAACATGAAATCATAACATCAAAATCAGAACAGAAATTACCCAAGATTAAGACGGAAATTATCCTAGAAATATTAACTATGGAAACAGAATTGAAGAAAGAGTTTAATGACTTAGAATGAACACACAAACTAAACCTAAAATATTTTGAATTAAACACATACCTAAGTTGTAACGAAATTGCAAAAAAAATTCAAATAACACAAAGAAAACAACAAGAAACATATTATGACCACTGCTTCTATAAGGCACTATAATTAACTAATGGAAGAGAAATTGAAGAAGAGGAATAAAGGAAAACTCACATTATGCAATCCTAGAGTTCCGCCGGAGAAACTTCGATTCAATGTTCGACCAATTCCAGGCAGATTCGAGGGAAATCGATTGACAATTTGGGATGA